>JASDQU010187662.1:20045-30626 GCA_032191745.1 Picea mariana
TAATCTAGTCCCAGTGAGAAAGAAAAACGACGAAATCAGATTGTGTGTCGATTTTAGAAACCTGAATAATTCATCCCTCAAAGACAATTACCCATTACCTCAGATGGATCACGTTTTAGAAAAATTAGTTGGAGCTAATAGAATGTCTATGATTGACGGTTTTCCAGGTTATAATCAGATCGCAGTGCATTAGGATGATAAAAAAAAAATTGCTTTCACTACCCCTTGGGGTACTTTCATGTATGATAAAATGCCTTTTGGTTTAATGAATGCAGGGGGAATTTTTCAGCGAGCCATGGATATCGCTTTCGTGGGTGAAAGAGATAAGTTTTTGGTCATCTATCTTGATGACATGATTGTGTTCTCCAAATCTGATGCAGAACATTAATGCACCATAAACAAACCTTTGAGAAATGCTGAAAATTTGGTTTGTCACTCAATCCCAAGAAATCTCATTTCGCAATGAAAGAAGGTAAACTCTTCGACCATATCGTGTCTAAAGATGGAATCAAAATTGATCCCAAAAGGGTTGAGGCAATAGATACAATAAATTTTCCTAGAAATGTAAAATAAATTCAGTCTTTTTTAGGAAAAATAAATTTCTTGAGAAGATTCATCCCTAACTTTGTTGAAATTGTGAAATTGATAACAGATATGCTCAAAAAGGACAGTGAAGTGAAATGGACAAGCGAAGCCAAAGCATCATTTCAACGCATCAAGAAAGTAATAAGTGAAGCACCAGTCTTAGTGAGCCCAGATTACACAAAAGAGTTTTTGATTTTTTCTTTTGCTTCAGAACATACTATTACAGTTGTATTGTTACAAAAAAAAGAGGAAAGTTTTGAGCGACCTATTACATTTTTCAGCAAAAGTCTCGGAGATGCTGAGTTGAAATATGATATATTGGAGAAACAGGCCTATGCAATGGTGAAAGATACCAAGGCTTTTAGAAATTACGTGTTTCACTCAAAGGTCATTGCTTATGTACCCTCTAGCTCTGTTAAAGATATCCCGGTGCAACCAGACAGTGATGGAAGAAGAGGTAGGTGGTTAGCTAAGATCCAGGAGTTTGACCTAGAATTCAAACCAACCAAAATTATCAAAGGTCGGGGTTTGGCCAAATTGCTTACCAAGTCGAACTTAAAAGCACTTGGGATAAATCAGTTGCAACAGACTAAGGGATTTATGGAAATAGATGAGCTTGATGTCACTGCACCTACAACCGAAATTCAAGACAAGTTCTCTACTTCGGCCTAGTATCGTGACATCGTCCATTGCCTACTCATGCTTCAATGTCCTAGTGATTTAACCCCCTCTAAAGCTAGGACACTAAAGCTACATGTTGTAAAATACTGTATCATAGATGCTAAATTGTATTGGAAAGACCCCTTGGGTTTCCTACTGAGGTGTTTAGTCAAAACTGAAACATAACGGGTTAATGAATTCCATGTCGGGGTGTGTGGAGGACATCATGTGTGGTGAGCAGCAACTTATAATATCTTAAGAGCTGGATACTACTGGCCCAAATTGTTCACAGGAGTGAACACTAAAGTTCGAAATTGTGTCCCTTGTCAGTTGTTCATAGGCAAACAGAAGGTCCCAGCTTTCCCCCTAATCCCAGTTAAAACAAAAGCCATGTTTCATCAATGGGGACTTGATTTCATTGGAGAAATCCATCCACACTCCAGTGCACAGCACAAATGGATCCTAACTGCTACTGATTATTTCACTAAATGGGTGGAAGCTATCCCCACAAGAAATGCAACTGATTCGGTAGTAATCAATTTTTTAGAAGATAATATTTTATTTAGGTTTGGTTGTCCTCAAAAAATAGTCACTGATAACGCGCAAGCATTTAAGTCAATGGCCATGATAAATTTTTGCCAAAAATATAACATCATACTAGGACACTCAACAACTTACTATCCACAAGGTAATGGTCTAGCTGAATCATCCAACAAAAGCCTAATTACCATGATAAAAAAGGTTTTGACTGAAAACAAGAAAGCGTGGCATATCCATTTAAAATATGCTCTATGGGCCAACAGAATAAGTACTAAAATATCAATTGGGATTTCCCATTTCCAGACGGTATATGGCACTGATGTCATTTTACCAATAAATCTTGCTATGCCAGTAATGAAACTCTTGTAGGATTCAAATGAAGAACCCAATGACGTTACCAGAAGGATAAACCAGCTGGTCGAAGTCCAGTAAAATAGGGCCGAAGTAAATGAAAGGTTGCAAAGATATCAGGATAAAATGAAGGCCTTATTTGATCAGAAAGCTAAAGATAGAGAATTCTTCCTTGGCGACTTGGTCCTAAAATGGGAAGCTAGGAAAGAAGACGCTGGAAAACATGGCAAATTCGATCCGATTTGGTCTGGCCCATACAAGATTTCGGCCTTTGAAGGAAAAAATGCCTGGTTATTAGAAAACCTGGATGGAGACATTCTCAATGCCCTTGTAAATGGGCGGCATCTTAAACACTTCATGTAATAATGTGTTTCTAAATCCTCATTGCACATACCGGTTTGTTTTCATGTTTTTTGTATAGATACCAAAAAAAAAAAAAGGAAAAAAGTAGGGGTTTATTTTCATGATGTTTCCTAACGATTATAATGTTATGTTATTCGCAGGGAAAATTTCTCACGAGACAACGGACTCGAGGTACTAAAAGGTGACATGCGCAGGTATTCCTATCAAGTATCTCACAATGACAAAGGTAATGAACGAGTAACCTTTGGGCTGGCAATATAAGAGCTAATAAAGGTATGAAATCTCATTTCAAAATTCGAGATGAAATCCCTAAGAAGTACGAATGAATAAATCATCGATTCATTTTTGTCGAAATAATAATAAAATAAAAAAATTAGATTAAAAAAATAAAAAAACTCAATCAAAGAAATTCTTGAAGTAATAAAAAGGGGACTTAAGAAAAGGTTATAAAATATAATTAAGAAAATCTCTAAGAATAGTCATATGTATAGTAGTTTTTCTAAAACCCCCTTAGCCTCCCCTTGACCACAGTAAAGTCTTTTCTTGCCTAACCATGGACGTCTAATCATAAAGTTTCATGAGAACAGAGGGGTCTCACTTTGGTCGTGAAAACTCTCGAACAAACTTTCAAGAAAAAAGAGCAGGTTGTGTTTCTATTCTTTCACTTTATCTGGATCAGAAACATGACTAGGTTAATCCTAACCTTATCAATTATCCTAACATGCATAACTGATCGTTTTACTCAAGGAAGTTCCCTGGACTAAAGGTCAAAAAATTTCCCTTAAGAAGTCCTCTAAAACCCATGATTTTTTAAGGCAGGTGAGAAGATTAACCCAGAGTTATTTAAATGAGTTGACAAACTTTGATTCTTTTTCAAACAGATATCTTCTCAAGTGCATTACATACTCATTGATTTCCCCCACTTAAAAAAAAAATAAAAATAAAAAATAGACAAATGGTGAAAGGAAATTCAATATTGATTGTCCCCGTCTAGTTCAGAGAGATGAAGAAAGGAAATTCATTATATTGATTACCCTCATCTCAACATTTAAATGCTTGGAAACAATGAAGTGGTGAAAGGAAGTTCAATGTGGGAAGTCGGATAACTTCACCAGGGTACTGAACAAGCTCACTGGTAGTGAAGCAATATCCTCATATCTGATAAAATTTGTTATACATGAGTTACATGATGCTTTGTTAACTTCTCTTCTTTTCGGCTAGATTTTCATCATAGGTTTCTAGGATCTCCTTACCGGACACAACGAAAATACTTACCTTGATGCCAACTGAATCACGTGAAACCTAATAGGATGGTTGATTCGGTTTCTATTATCTTACACAGTTTTGAGGTCAGTTTCAAGAGAAGAAATCTATTGAAAACACGGCTCAAATTAGTCAAAATTTGTGTTTTTGAAGAGTTTTCAAGGTTAACGTTGAGACCCTAATCTTGTTAGTTTTTCTCCTAATTTGTCTCACAGAGCCAAATCTTTGACTCCATTACCCAATGAAGGCACTTGGTCTACATGTTATTCTCGTCCTACAAGGAGACGCGACCCCTAGATGGAGCCTAATTTTGACATGAAATTTAAATTTTCTACCCTTTAAAACTGAAGCTTCATCTTTTCCTAAGTCACGGAGCCACCCTTAGTCCCAAAAAAAAAGGAGTCAGAATCTTCTGTTCCTTTTTGAGTTTTGAGATTTGGCTCTTCTCGAGGTATGAGCTTCAACCATCCCATTTTCCCAATGCCGAAATCCCGAAGTCGTTTAACATATTAAAAAATAAAAATAAAAAAAGGTAAAAAGGGGGGAAAAAATAAATGTTACATTTTCCATCACTTTTCACTAAGCACTTTTTAATCCATCATTAATTAAACTCTTAAACGCAATTATCTTTCCCTTAATCTTTCGCGATTCGTGTTTCTCTTTACTAAAGCGTTTTCGAACTCTCATCCATGGAACTCTCGATCCTCGATTTTCTGAAAAGTAAAAGTAAAAAATAATTATTCACTAATATTGATTAATTAAGGCTTTAATACAAATGATTAGCGCCTCACTAATCCCATCGCAATTTCGCGATCTGGGGTCTACTTATGACATATCTCCTGACAGCAAGATCCCCGAAGTTCCCCAATGCGAAATCGTGTTTTCTTTAAACAAAGTCTAAGATTAAGGTTAAGTTGTTTTCAAAACATGATTAGTGATAACTAAGTTGCTTTTCGCATTTTGGGAATTGAGGGGGCAAGGATTTTCGAAATTCCAGTTTCGAAATCGTCGATATACAGCAGTATTAATAATGGATAAATGAAGATATTTTTTGACGCGAAAGCATATCTCCAGGCATATCTTTCCATTAAAGCATTAATTTTTCATCGCTTGTATCAGTACACTCATCATAACACAAATTAAGGGTAAATAAAAGACCTATGTTTCGAACTTCATTATTATCCTTTACATCTGTAGCAAATCACATTTATCCAGTTTTATACACATTTTCTCCATAAACAGGTTTCTGGTCCAGTGCAAACATTATGGCACCTAAGAAATATCCCAAGAAAAGCGAGGAAGTTACAGAAAGCTCGAGTCCATACGGAGACGTTGTATCTGACACAATACCGCATGCCATCGATTTCATAAAATCCTGGAGGAAAATTTTCGAAAATCTGGATTATGAAAATAAGAATTCCCCTCATGATCCTGACAACAAGCTCCGAGACGTAGTGGAGTCTGAACTTCACAAAGTAGCTACATGGTCGTGACTCATGACGTATAATGACATGATTAGTTGGGCCTTAGAGCAAACGGATGTGAAGACGAGAAGCATTCTGGATAGCCGAGGGTTAGTCATTGGCTCTTTTAGACCGGAACATATACAAGTAATGTATAAACTATCTCCCAATCCCAAGTATATTTATAATAAAGATTTCGTGAGTGAGTTTCAAAGGAAGGAATGTTTTTAGTTAAACCAAATGTATCATGGCATAATCAAAGACTGGTGGAGAAACGAAGCAAAATTCAAGGCCGACACCCATGGTGTTTATTCCACAGCCTCTTTAAACGAGTATATGGTCTATGTGACAATGATGTTATGTAGACTTTTCGGAAAGAAAAGTTCTACCCATTTCCCTGCAGAATGGGTACCTCTTTTGCACGAGGCAACAAAAGGTTACAGTTTCAATTGGGATAAGATTTTATCCGATAACATGGTGAAGGAGGTAATGGAATATCAGACTACAAGATCCAATGGCTGGCCAGTAGCCTTTTATATGTCTACATACATCATGGATGCTATATGCTTCACAACTCCTTTCCCTTTAATGAATTGGAGTCGAAATCCGACTTACCCGGAACCTATTCATGAATATCATTCTAAACTTTGGGAGGAAAATGCCAAGGACTCATTTTATTAAATCTGTCATTTCATGGTGATACCACTACATCAGATGATATACGGCTGTGCACCTCCCCACATTTAAGTGTTGGTCATAGGAAGCCTCAGGGCAGTTGTTGGCTGGTTTATAGAGGAGAATTTCTCCTACATCATAGTTTTCAGATGTTCAATCCCTCCACATGCACTCCCAAAATTCCTCCCTGACATAATGGTGTGTAGGGAGGTAGCTCATCAAATAGTAACAGGTGGAATTGGGATAGAACTAAAGACAGCTTAAAAGAAGTCTTGGTCGGTCTTTCCCATTCAAATTGGAAAATTTTTACTTCTCAACTTGGGTCATTCCAAAGTTGAAGCGACAATGCTGGAGGAGGTCAAATTGGTAGACCTCGAACAAAGGAAGCACGACCCTTACCAGTTAGTAGGAAAAAACATGGCCCACTATAATATGAAGGCTTATGAACATGAGAAGCCCCCTTGTGATGACATTTTCAAAGGGACTAGGACCTATGAGGAAGTTTTAGAGAGAGTACGGATACTGTCGTTCGACTTGTAAGCTAGTTTTCAGACCTTCCAGAAGCATAGATGGAGTGGTATGCCCAAATTACTGCAAGGAGAAGCAATCACCCTTCATCAGAAACAAGAAGATACTCCTCCAGGTTTCGGACAAGAAGCACAAGATAAAGTCAATTCTGAAGAATTTCCTCAGGAGACTGAAAGGTCTTTGTAAAATGAAGAGGCCTTACAGACAGAAAATCCAGAGATGGAAGCAAAGAGGAGGCCCATGACACCTCCCGATTCCAGTACATCCACTCCTCCTTCATCACCTTTTGTTGATGTCAATATACCTAAGGCCATAGGAGAGACAAGATCTACAGAGCTAGGAAGTCCCATAGCTTCCTTAACCCCTTTACAGTCCACCTTTGGGTTCCCACAGATGGGAGACATAAATGTTAGTGACCTCACCCCTATCTCCAGATATGAGATCCCTCCTTCTGATTTTTTTTCAGAAAAAAGAGGAAGGTTGTCCTAAAAAAAGAGATGTATATGAGAGAGGGGGGTATGGTGAAGAAGCATAGGGCCTTGGTAGATGGCCAGAATTTGGAAGAGGAGGATTTCACTACAGAGGTAGAAGGCTCCATGGGAGCCATGGCAACGACAAACCTTTTTACTATGGAGAACATGAGATCAAGGATAAAGAAGAGTAACCACACAATAGCTCAATTGCAAGACCAGTTAAAGAATGCTGAGAAAAACAATAGAGAAGAGGTGAATAAAATCTTGGAGTAGGTTAGAGTTGTTGAAACGAAAGAAATTCAATCACTCAAATCAAGCCTGGATGAAATGAACCAGAGGATACAAGCAAGTCAGGTGCAAGTTACTCAACAAAAGGAGCTCGCAAAACAGCTACAGGCTAAGCTAAATTTTACAGAAGGCCAGATTATAGACTTAAAGGATTTTCAGACCCTCTCGCCGGAAACACATACAAAGATAGAAGCCAAGCAGCATAAATTAATCTCCAAAATAGAGATAATCCAGAATTACTTTCAAGAGGTAAGCAAATCCCTTGATAATATTATTTTACTGGAAAAAGAGGCTAAAGCATCAAGGAATACCTTCTAGAAAGTAGTCGCATGTTCAGGAAACAAAGAGGTGTCGAAAAATCTAAAGATTTTTGTCACTGAACGGATAAGAGGAGACATCATGCTCAAGGCATGGGAAATAAATATATCCGAAAACAAGAAGATAGTCAAATAAATCAAATATGACTTTGAGGGAATCTTTGATTCTTTGGATAAGCAAGTGTTAGGTATCGAAAGAAATGATTGCTCCGAGCCACTGGGGCAGATAAACATTGTGAAACAACATTTGAACTGCAAAGAAGGCTTGCAGAAGATTCAGGCGGAAATTTCACAGTTGAAGGAAATCAATGCCAACCTAATAGACAGATGGATGGTACAACCCAATTTAAAATTGCAAGTGATCAGGTTTGTCGATAAAGGTTTTGAAGACCAGCTTCCAAAGATACAAACAAAGTTTTATCTGTTTGAGACTAAGGATCTTTCGACACCTCCTAGAAATTTTGTTCATTTTCAGGAGAAATGTATTGAATTTATAGCATCAAAGGAGGGAGAGACTTCGACTGAACAACGAAGTAACGTTTGAAAGCTTATACTATTGAAATGATAGATAAGCAAAGTTAATCATGCAACGGTTAAAGTTGTAGTTTTGTAACTACTTTTCTCCTAAAAAGTAGGAGGTTGTTAACTATCAAGTGTTGATGACCTTGTATAAATACAAGGAGCGAAGACTAAAAGGGGGATTTTTTCTTTCTCTAAAAGGACATTTTTTTTTTACGAAAGTAATTTTGAAGAAGCTCTAAATTAATAGAAATGCAGATTGAAGATTCTAGATTTTGTCACGTCTAAGTTATGTGTTCCCCTGTCTTTTCATCTTTCTTTCATTTGTCTAATTGATGAATGCTTGGCTACAATTTAGTGCAACCTCTACTGTGGAAATTATTATTCTTGTTATCTAAATCATCTATAGTTTGTCCTCTGTATCGGTTATCAGTAGATACAAGACCTGTAGATGTTTAGGTTTGAATATCATATGCTTCATTAATATTTTATTGTTTCATAGTCTTATGTTACAACGTGAGATTCCTCTTATATTGATGCCTCAACTTTTTAATAGCTTTATGTTTTCCCTCATATCATGCATGTTTCCTTTCTTTAAATTTAACTCGGATACAAGAAACGGCCTTTAATTCAGTCATCCTATTAATTCGTGTTTTAAAATAATTCTCTTTACATTGTGAAATAGAGATAACGAAGCCTAAAAAGAAAACGTAGAATTGTATCTTCTTTACCTTTTATCCTTCATGAAAGTACCAGTTTCAAGGCAGCCTAACATCAAACCCGGTCTTTCGGATCAAACTAGCATCGCTCTAAATTTATTTAATACTATCTTACAAAAATCAAATAACCGGGTTGAGTTGGAACGTTCATGGGCAGCAATTGAGAGAGATATCAGCATTCAGGAAAACTGGGAATTTCAACAGAGACAGTTGAGAAACCAATTATAGCCCTCACCTTTTAATCAGATATTTTTTTGTCCTCAACTTCATCTATATTTTCAGATGCCTTGACAGTATACTTTAGAGCCTTAAATTATAAACTCAGGAACAACACATGGGTTAGTGCCATGCACACAAGATTTTTATTTTACATCATCACCTTACATAATCCAATATAGAATCATGAAAACCTACAGCAAACAGTGTCAGAACCTGCAATAAACCATGTTAGACCCTGCATCACAGAGTTATAGCATCACATCAAACTCCAATCCATGTGCATAGCCCTTTTCCTTAGGCTTCACCACATATACGCGGCCTACTGCATAGACAGCTCGCATATGTACGCGAACTATACAAGGTCAGACTGCATATGTACGTGACTGATACCACTGTCACCCACGTATGCCTCAGTAGATGACACTTTTGAACTTCCCTTCAGTCTTTCATTCTGTTCTGGATGCTCTGTCTTCTTCACCCACTTATGTAGATGTCCCTGCTCCTCAGAACTTGAGCTCTGAGCATCCATCTTCTCAATGATGTCTCCCTTCCTTACTTCATTCCTTCTTCTATCCATGCTATGTGAAGTCCTCATCATGTAATTTCTTCTTGTGTTCCATCACTCCTGGGATTTGTGGACAAATCCACTATAGTTGTAGAATCTAATGGTGTTACAGTCAATAGCAATGTGTCCTACTTGATCACATCTCCAACACCTCATGGTGTTATAAAATATTCCATTATATCTCCTTTCATAAGATCTACATTCAAAATCTTTGTGACCATATCCATTACATGAATAACAACGCCCATGAAAAATGCTTTCATACCTTTGCTTTGGTGTCCCAAAGATAGCTTCTTGATGTCTTCCTTGCTTTGTTCTTTTGAAATTTTCTTTGCCTTGTGTAGGTGGTTGATTTTCAACATTGTTTTCATCCTTTGATGGACTTACCTCATGCTTCTTTGAGGTGCTTGCTTCAGCATGTGTATCTTCTCCTTTGTATCCAAGTCCTTATTTATCACATGGTGATCTTTGAGTTTCCAAAATTTCATCCAAGATTCTTGAGTTATTCAAGAATTTGTTTGACTTCTCTACCTTCTTTCTAAGGTCAACAACTTCAACTTCTAACTTATGACATGACTCTTCCTTTTCATTTATTTGATCCTTCAATAGTTCCTCTACCCTTTTGGCTTCTTCAATTTGGGTCTTGAGATGAATAATAATTTCAAAACTTTTGCTAATCTCATCATCTACCTTCATATCTTCTTTTTCATTCTTTAGTCTTATGATATCTTCTTCCTTTTCTTCTAATTTGGTCTTATTGCTCTCTTCTTGTTCTTTGAGCATTCCCTTTAACTTCAATATGTGCCTTTTATTCCTCCTAAGAAACTTCTTATTGTTATCCGAAAGATAGTTATAGTGTGTATAATAATGATCATTGTTATATCTATATAAACCCTCTTCAACTTCTTTTTGAAGTTCTAATAGATCTTCTTCTATTCTTTTCATGGGATAACTACCATCAAACTTCACACAAACTGTTTCTAGATCTTCTTCTTCACTTGAGTAGAAACATTCAACATCATCACATTTTGAATCATTGCAATCAAGAGTCTT
>JASDQU010187664.1:1369-20487 GCA_032191745.1 Picea mariana
AGAGATAACTCAAACCAATACAGAAAGTCCTCCCCAAGAGATGCGCCACTCTTCTTCTCCTCTCTCCAACTTGTAATTGTTGTTTGCCTCATAAGAGAATGAGCAAGTGAGTTGTGTGTTAGAAGTGAGGTGCTAGCCTCTTATTTATATCAAATTGGCACGTGTGAAAGGTCATAGTTTGGCAGGGTTGATCTCTCACTCTGGGTGGGTAAACCCACCTTTAATTAATTCTGGGTCTTCCATTATAACTACTGGAGCCGACTTCTTATTCTGCCCTTTGTAATTGTCCGATGACCAATCTACAAAAGGGGATTTGGTCCTTATACAATTGTCGACATGATTAATCCACAATGGGTATTAATCCAATAAAAATAATAATAATGACATGATTAATCCACAATGGGGATTTAATCCAATAATAAAATAATAATAAGAATGCTCTTCACAGTTACATTATTTCAACAATTTGAAGCTACCAATAATGTGGTAGAATATGAAGCTCTTGTTCTAGGTTTAAGGGCTGCAAAAGAAATGGCAATTGAGGAGGTAGCAGTGTTCGTAGATGCTGAGTTGATAATCCAGCAAGTCATAAATGCTTATTGGGCTAAGCACCCTTGGCTCAAGATTTACAAAAATGAGGTGTGGGACCTGATTGATAATTTCTTCTCAGCTTTGAACATTTCTTTTATTCCAAGATAGGAAAATACTTTGGCCGATTCCTTAGCTATATCAGCTAGTCTATTCAGGATCCCTCTACTGCCTAAGATCAAATATGATGTTGAGATAAGATATAGGCCATCTATATCGGACAATATCAATCATTGGAAGGTATTCGAAGACGATCTTGAAATCAAATAATTTCTTCATTCTGTTGATGAATTTTCTGCATTGCACATTGATCAGGATCTTGATCTCGAAAGTCACCCTCACCCTGAGGTATTTTTAAATAAAATTACTAATCACCATATTATTCATCTTCCTAGCAATCACATTCCAAAGGGACTAGTCCCTTTAGAAAGAATGTTTGATGGGAATGATGTGGTAGTAAAGGGTAGGTTTTCAAATGGATATTTTGATCCAACATAGTGCAACATCGGCACACATGAGGAGCCTAAGTTTGTCAAGTTGTCAAGCAGTTTGACCAAAGAGAAAAGGGCCGAATATATCGAGTTATTAAGAGAATTTGCTGATTTGTTTACATGGACCTATCAAGACCTCAAGACATATGACACATCTATCATTGAACACAAGATCCCACTTAAGGAAGAGGCTAAGACAAATAAATCCCATGTTGTTGCCTATCATGGAGAGAGAAGTGAAGAAGTTGTTTGATGCCCAAATCATTGTCCCCTTGAGATATTATGAGTGGGTGGCCAATTTGGTCCTGGTGAGGAAGAAAAGTGGAGAAATCGAGCTCTCTGTTGATTTCAAGAACCTGAACATGAGCTCAAAGAAAGACAACTATCCCTTGTCAAACATGGAACACATATTGCAGAGAGTAACTGGTGCATCTAGGATATCCATGATTGATGGTTTTTTTGGCTATAATCAGATATCAATCATTCTTAAGGATAGAGAAAAAACAACCTTCACCGCTCCTTGGGGTACATTCATGTATGCCAAAATGCCTTTTGGACTAATGAATGCAGGAGCAACATTTCAACGAGTAATGGACATAGCCTTCATGGGGGAGAAAGATCAGTTTGTGGTGATCTATCTGGATGACATCATAGTCTTCTCCAGGTATGATATAGAGCACTGTTGTCACTTGAGGAAAGTTTTCCTGAAATGTCGGAGGTTTGGCCTTTCCTTAAATCCCAAGAAATATTTGTTTTCTATGAAGGAGGGGAAGTTGTTAGGCCATATATTATCAGCATAGGGAGTGAGAATTGATCCCAATAGGGTAGAGGAAATTCAGGCCCTGTCACTTCCCAGGTCTAGAAAGGAATTCCAGGCTTTTTTAGGGAAGATTAACTTTCTGAGGAGGTTTGTCTCAAATTTTGCTGAGTTGGTGAAACACATCACATCCATGCTCAGAAAGGGAAATGAAGTAAAATGGACTATTGAACCCAAGGAATCTTTTGTCCAAATAAAAAAGGCATTGAATGAGGAACCTGTGTTGATCGGTCTTGATTATTCCAAGCATTTCCTAGTTTTTTGTTTTGCTTCTTTTGATACAATAACGACAGTCTTATTGCAGAAAAATGAGGAAGGGTGAGAGAAACCCATTTCCTTCTTCATTAAGGCATTAAGAGATGTAGAAATCAGGTATGAGATCATGGAGAATCAGACATATGCCTTGGTGAAAGCTCTCAAATATTTCAGAGTCTATGTCTTGCACTCAAGAGTGACTTCATATGTTCCTTTAGCCTCTGTGAAAGACATCCTTATACAGCCTGACATAGATGGGAAAAGAGGTAAATGGATTGCCAAGATCCTTGAGTTTGACCTAGAGATAAAGCCCACCAAGTTGGTTAAAGGGCAGGGTTTAGACAAGATGTTGGTTGAATCCAATTGCAAGTCCTTGGGGGTTAGCTTCATCAATTCTTGCTCAGAAAATCAGTAAGCTAAGTCATCCAACAAAATCTCTTAGGGTGGCTTATCACTAGCATAATGAACCTGGTACAGAGACATTTTATACTTTTTGCAAGAGTTGAAGCCTCCTGATGGAATGGGAAAATAAAAGGCAAGAGATTTAAAGCTCAAGGTGGTCAGATATTGCCTTATTGACCAAGTCTTGAACTGGAGAGACCCTCTAGGGGTGTTTTTGAGGTGTCTGAACCCACAAGAAGCCTAGAAAGTTATGTTTGATTTCCATAGAAGCCATTGTGGAGGGAATCATTTCTGGAAGACCACAGCTCACAAAATTCTCAAGGTTGGGTACTACTGGCCCACCTTATTCACTGATGTCTGTAGAGAAGTCAGAGCTTGCATCAAATGCCAAAGGTTCTCAAGAAAGCATCAACTCAAATCGCTTCCACTAAAGCCTGTAGTTGCTTCAACACCCTTTCAACAGTGGGGGTTGGACTTCATTGGAGAAATTCATCCTCTTTCAAGTGGCCAACATAGATGGATCTTGACTACAACAGACTATTTCACCAAGTGGATAGAATCTGCCCCCACCAGGAGTGCATCACACAAAGTAATTATCAGCTTCCTGGAGGATATCATAGCCAGATTTGGTTGTCCCAGCAGGATTGTCACTAATAATGCTACTTCTTTCAAGTTCGAGCCTCTGGTTAAGTTTTATGAGCTGTTCTAGATTTCACTAAGTCACTCCACTCCTTATTATCCTCAAGGAAATGGACTGGTAAAATCTTCCAATAAAAGTCTAATCAAACTCATTAAAATATTATTGGAAGACAATAAGAGGGTCTAGGATTCAAAGCTCAAATTCTCTCTATGGGCCAATCAAGTGACAACAAAGAAGTCCCTGGGCACCTCACCTTTTCATATTTTTTTATGGGACGGAGGCTGTGTTTCCCACTCAGCTCGCTTTACCTATAGAGAAATTATTTCAAGATCATGAAGGAGAGCCAAACCATATGGTAAGAAGAATTCATCAAGTGGTGGAAGTGTAACATGTCAGGGAGCAGGTAATGGACATAGCTCATAGTCATCAACAGAAGATCAAGTAGGCCTTTGCAGGAAGGTCGGGAAGGAGTAATTCAAGTTGGGAGATTTGGTGCTTAAGTGGGATGCACCCAGACATGATAGGGGCAAACAAAGCAAGTTTGATGCCCTCTAGATTGGGCCCTTCAAAATATATGAAGTATTCTTAAATAACACATACAGGTTGAAGGATTTGGAGGGTGAAGAAGTTTTTAATGGCCCAACAAATGGGCATTTCCTGAAGAAATGTTTTGTTTGAGCCTTAGATGACTCCTCTATTTTTGTAAATATTGTTTTTTCTATTTATTTTCGGCTTAATAAATGACTCCATAGCCCAATAGAAGGCAAATGGAACTGCAGAAGAAGTTCTTAGAGCATCGCAGGGATGTCTCTACCCCCAATGGAGCCTAATGTTAGCACCAATTCTTGCAAGGGGGTGTTTCTCTCCGATTTCAGGCCCTTGGTGTAAATGCGTGGAAATGGGGTTTAAAAAACCATCAAATGCATTTTAGTCAAAGGCCTCAGTCATGAGCGCCAAGCACAGCACATAGAAGGAGTCCATTTTGGGCTTAAAATAAAGCGAGCGGGCATTTTGTTTTCAACGACGAGGATCCATAGATGGAGCAGATCGACGGTGATCGAGTAATATTGAGTCGCGGAGTTGCACGAGGTTTAGCGCATGGGCTCATCTCTTATGGCCAAAGTCATGAAATGATCGTGGTCATCCGATCCAGTTGGGACATATGGGGCCTGATCAAGCTCAGTTGCAATTTCAGCTACCGGGACTTCAAAAGACATGGGGTCTCTCATCCATTGCATTGGGAAACTCCAAAACATGAAATGATCAGTTGTTTCAGCATTTCAGCTATCAAGACTTCAAAAGACATGGGGTCTCTCATCCATTGCATTGGGAAACTTTGAAACGCAAAATGATTAGTCGTTTCGGTGTTTCAGCTACCAGGACTTCAAAAGACATGAGGTCTCTCATCTATTGCATTGGGAAACTCTGAAACGCGAAATGATTAGTCGTTTTGGCATTTCGACTACTGGGACTTCAAAAGACATGGGGTCTCTCATCCATTGCATTGGGAAACTCAGAAACATGAAATGATTAGCCGTTCTGGCATTACGGCTACTGGGACTTTGAAAGACAAGGGATCACTTCTCCACTACATCTGGAATCATCGAAATGTGAAATGTAAAAAGTGCCTTTGAAGATAGGTGCAGGGTCATGGCCTATGGTCACTTAGGGTGATAGAAATACTGGCGAAAAGGGCCAAAGCATTGGGTTTAGCTGCAGGAGGTGTCGTCGCGTTCTCCAGGTGCCATTTCAACTCAACCTCGATCCTAATCCCTGGTAGAGGTAAATAAAGGTAGGAGGAAGTGGTTGAAACCTTGCCTCACTCCTTAAATGTAAGACATGGAGGTTCTGAAAAGCAGTCTTCCCAAGATCATCCTATGTGAAAGTTTTCCTAAAGAAGCCATGCCGATCTGATGTCCTCGTCTGACCAGAGGAGCCCACACACACTAATTTGGACTTTAATGTCTTAGCTACCTTCCTACTGCCAAGGTGGCAAATTTCTTTGAGTATATATACTCAGTTTTTGTATTTGTGTCAGCATGGATGGTAGAGTAGAGCTCTCGGCTATAATGCTTTAATGAAGAACTGGTTTTCATGGCTATGTATCCGCATATGAAATTTTATTGTTCAATGTAAGGAAAATCACTTTTTCATCTGGTTTCCATCTCATACTAAAAGGGTTCATGATTGATTGATTCACATGAATCGTCGTGATTGTGTTATGATAAAGGATTTATTATAGTGTTGTTATGTTCTTTTAGTGTTTTTACTTTTCAATATAAGAGGTTCTTGTGTTCAAAGTTTTCTTCTACAGGCTGTTGGAAGCTTGATGCCTACAACAAGCCTTCACATTTCCTCACAGAAGTCTTCCTCCTACTCACCCTTATTACAACTTATTTTCTGAAGTTAAACCAAGAACTCATCTTCTTATGCATGCCTGGCCTAGTTTCTGAGTTAGAATGATATTGTTCTGAGTTTACTTCCATTCATCACCCTTTATCAACAAATAGTGACATAAACTAATGGGCATCAGGCTTACTCCTGCTGCAATCTAGGAGTGACTTCTGACACCAACACAGGTGATGGATTTTGAGCTTTGGGTTGTTCATTAGGATTATTCTTCTTGGGTTTGTTATTTGTCTTTTTCTTACCTCCGGATTATTGTGAAGGGGTAGATTGAACTGCATTGACCTCAGAGACCTGAGTTGGAGGGGAGGTAGAGGAGAGTGAGGGAAAACTCGTAGAGGGTGTTGGAGCAGATCAATTTACATTTCTAGTTGACTGTGAAACATATTGGGTTTTAACAGTGCCAATAATGCCATCCACATGAGATGAGGATGAAGGTTTGGATGTGTCGGTTGTGGCACAAGAAACATTTGGGATTAACTCATACAAAGTACCAGATTGTGAGTAAACCAAATCTAAGTATTAATCCCAAGCAATGGCCTCTTCCTCAGTGACTACACCACCCATAGAGACGTCACGAGAAATCTAGGGTAAAATTGATTTGGTAAACCATTCCACCAATAACTGGCTAGGAATGATTTCTTTGATCAACCTTCATCATCATCTCCATTCGTGAATATGATCAGAGATATGTATGGAGTTGGTCTAGCAAAGTGAGGTCAATAATTTGGTACCCATATCGTAATGAATGGGTATTTGAAAGTGCGTGAGAAAGGACATGGAAAGGGAGTTGAAATCTTGGAAAGAACCACGTGGAAGTTCAATATGCCACTTGGCTGTTGAGCATGTAAGTGTTCTCTTGAAAATATGTAAATGTATAGGATCACCCATTAAGGAGTTTGATGAACACCACTAATGGAAATTCATCACGTGTTTATTTGGGTCTTCTCCAAGTTTACCATCAAATTTTGGAATATCAGAGGGTAGTTTAGCAGGAATCACTGGCCAAAAAAGTGAATGTAATATAGGATCGTTGGTCAACTGAGACAAGTCTGGGAGATCCAGCGTTGCAAGGAAGGGTAATTGTCGATTAACCTGTGGGTGATACTGGTGTGGCATAAGGATACCAGTAGGGACATAAAATGGGTTATATGTATAATTGTATCTAGTAGGTCCTCCTACATATGGTCTTTTCTAACCATGATAAACATGATTCGATGATGGTTGAGAAACATGTGGAAGTAAATGATAACCTGACGGGTTATGAGGATTATAAGTCGGATGATGTGTTTTCCCATAAGGGGAGTAAACATTTTGTCCATGAGGAGGATACACATTAGTCCCATGGGAAAGATAAGGTTATTGTTGTTTTCCTTAAATATGTTGTCCTCTGGATAATTGTGGAGTTCCTTGGAAAAGAAGGTTCCAAGGTAGAGTTTGTGTGGCAAGTGCACTCTGTCCATATAATGGGTTATGGACTCCAGCCTGAGGTTTCCCCCCCAGTTGAGGTTGTGTCCCAAGTTGAGATTGGACCCCAAATTGAGGTTTCCCCCCAGTGTGAGGCGGATTTCCTATAGGAATATGGTAACCAGAAGTGAATGACTAACTAGTGCCTACAATTAGATTAGAAACACCAAGACCATCTCCTCCCAATAAAGGTTTTGGTATATAACCAACAACTACATTATATCCAGGAAGAAAGAAAGTCTTCTGGGTTAAACCTGGGTAGTGTTAGAAATGGAAGGATTCATAGCTCTATACCCATGGGGGAGTGATGTGTTTGGTCTTATAGGTGTTTCAATCAGGGTTTGGGTCATATTACTGGAAGGGATAGTAGAATGTGCCATATGAAGAGTAAAATTTGAACTAGGACCAACTGACGATGTGTTTGGACCAATGCACTGTGTGCTTGGACCAACTGACTATGTGTCTAGACCAACGGACTGTGTGTCTAGACCAATAGTTGTACCAGAAAAATGATCTAAAGGTAGTGTGTAGGTAACAAACATGTGGGGTAATTGTGATACGAACGAAATATCAACACCTGCCCCTTAGCCATAAATGTCTCGCACTGTGCGAGAGAGGCTTCTAAAATTATTGGTAGTCCAAAGGGGATCCCTGACTCTAGGATCTGAATGAGGTCTGGTCGGTATATCAGAAGTGTCAATAATAATATCTCCTTATGAATTCATCCAGAGAATATGTCTCTCATACCTAGAAAGTATACGGAAAGCCTCTAGAGAATCAAAAATACGTCGGAAATCTTCTAAAGAGTTAGTTATTTCCACTTGTGGAGTTACAATGTATTGAACCTCGCTTTGTTGAGGTGATCCCTATGGTAAATTAGGAGGAAAATGTTGGTAACCCTTTGGATATTCTGGGGGTAGTCCTTGCATCCTACGTGAATGACATGGAGGGTCAATGTTGGATGAACCAAAAATTTAACGGAAAAAATCTATGGCCAACTAAAGAAAATAAATAACATACACTAATCAAATCTAGGAATAAAACCAAGCAAACAAAACCTTCTCTTGATGATCGTACAGTTGGTGATGAAATCCAACATCACGTGATCATGTAAAGAAGGGGATAGGATATGAGCAGGTGGAACAGTTACAATGGTGACCTGCTTAATGAACTT
Organism: Picea mariana; assembly: GCA_032191745.1. Classification (NCBI taxonomy): domain Eukaryota; kingdom Viridiplantae; phylum Streptophyta; class Pinopsida; order Pinales; family Pinaceae; genus Picea; species Picea mariana. The sequence continues at coordinate 9,610 of JASDQU010187664.1, forward strand.
ACGCCTTGGTGCAAGCTTCCACACAGTAATTGTGGATTTACCCTATGTTTCCATCCTTATACACACTTGCCGACATGAGCTAAGTCCAGATCACTTAGTGTGTCCTTGGAGGCACGATGCCTAGGTTCATAGCCCATGCTGTCACTTTGACCAAAACCTATTCCATCCAGGATTACTCCTAGGGAAGCCAAAGGGGGTAGACCTTAGTTACTAAATGAATTAAGTTAAGTTCTAGGAGTTAGTTTTAATTATTTACAAGGTTTGGGGGATTCTATTCCTAAAATTCTAAGGCAACCATGAAAGATGAAAGGGTTAGCATGAAAAGCAATACTTTTCCCTAGGCCAAATAAGACTAGTGCCTAAAGATTGGGCAAGGGGTCAACTATTTTAAAGGGGTTGTTCGTTACAAAAATTTACAAGTTACTTACAAAAATTACAAAAGAATAAATCCAATTATAGAATATCATGTACAATTACTCACAAATTTACAATTTAAAGAATGATAGATTACAACAAGAAGCTAACTGATTATCTAATTGTGTTTGTGTAGGATCTCAAAGGATTAAAGCATCATATCAACAATTCATCACAGTTATGAGATCATCATAAATATATCAATATCATTAACACATTATTATCATCACGAGAAAGATCAACAACGACTTAAGAAGATTTAGAAGACATAGCACAAATGTTGTTAAAATTATCAAAGATGATCCACACTCTTAATTATTAAACCCCCAAGTATTTTATTAGGTTTGGTCTAGGGTTTAATTATTAGGCTTTCTTAAGATTTATCAAATTTTATTAAAATTTTCACCAGAGCCTCCTCCTCCTATTGCCATATAATTGTTGGATTCTCAAGATAATATGGCAACGAGGCCAATCTTAGCAGAACCAGTCAGGCCAAAACAAGAGTACTTCCTAGAGAGGACACACACCTGGTGTGCCACGAGACAGTCCCCTGCCACTACCCTCCATTGTTTTCCTCACGCCCCATTTTAGATGGTGAAGGTGTTGGTCTAAGGTACCCTAAAGTAGTCTATTAAGTTTTTATATAAGTTAGGTAGAATTTTAGGAGTAGTTTAGAGTGTTTTGAGAGTTTTATGACACTTTTAATGAGTGATTTGGTGACTTGGACGAAACTCACTTTGGCTTTAAAGTTGTGTTGTTTAAGCTTATGAATTTAAAGGCATTAACACATATATGTTATGAGAATGCAAGTCACTAGATGCACAATTAGATAGCTTGAAAAAAAATAAAATAACAAATGAGGTCAAGGACAACTTGTCAAGCAAGAAATTAACCACACTTACACCATGTATGAGAGCATTAAGTGTGTAGAAGAAGAAAATATGTTGCCTACTTAACCACTTAGAAACAAGTTACTTTAAGCACATGGCAATAACATTAGTGATCTATGTAATGAGGAAATTAACCATCCACTTCTAGAGAATTTACACATTCAATATTTAAGATCTAAGCATGAGCATAGAGAAAAGCACTTGAAAGAACTAAACATGCATGAGATCTACTTTAGTTGCTTAAGAGGCCCAATAGGCTTATGATAGGTAGTTATTAGGTGTATGATCTAGATCCATAACATGTACATCAAAACATTAAGCACTTAGATCAATAACACATTAGATATTAGCCTTACCTATTGGGGTTTTCCTCTCCCAACTAGGTAGGTGATTAGTTATCTTGTTCAAGTTAGATATTGATGATGTAGATAGAACCAAGCAACACAAAAGCAAGAAAGTAGATAGATAATAAACAAGAAATCAAACCAACAACCCAAGAAACAAAGATACCCCACGTCACAGGTTTAGAAGGTTCCCTCCACCTTCTAAACCTCATGTCCTAGCTTTAAGAGAACTCAAAAAGGAAAAAAAAAAAAAAAAACGAGCTAGATCTAGCCTTCCCAAAGCCTCACACATGGGAGAAGGACATACCCTTCCTCCCCTAGTAGTGTGAGTCACTAACAAGCAAGAAAAAGGAAGCAAACAAGCAAGAAAAATGTAGAAAATGATGAGTAGGGTTGAGAGATAGCTACCAAATCCCCTTGGATGTCCTTTTAGTGTTGTGTGGATGTATTTGGGCAGCCAAGACTCCTCTCAACCATATCTAGTACTTGCAAAACCAACAAGGTTTCTCTTGCTAGGAAGGCTACACACAACTACACAAATAGAGAAAAACGTTTCCTTTTAAGGGAAAAGTTCTTCTTGAAAAACATAATGAGAAATTTAGTTTATGATGACCACAAGACTATATTATTCTAGCTTAAATATGGATGGACAACAATATAAGAAGAGGAAGCAATACTAGAAGCTTGCTTGGAGTGTATGTGAGTCTCAAAGAATAGACTTTTGCACAAGGCACATCTAATGAAACCTTTTAGGTTCAACCTGCAAAAACTCAACAAAATAGCATGCATACAATGCATAATATGGAGGGTTAAACTAATAAGTTAAATACTTACACCTTATCTAGCTAACCACATATAGATTCACAAGAATACTCTTTGTAAAACCTACTTAAATAAAATACTTTACCTAAGATCCATTCATACATGCATCATATCAAATTGAAAAGATTATACCTCATATGTTTGCAAGAACACAAATACTTTTAGATCTTCCCAAAATATCCTCCAAATTATCCTTTATTATTTCTTCAAGAAGAGGGATCTTAGAGAAATACTTGCTCCAAAACCCTAGAGAAGAAAATGAAAATGGATGGAAAAGATAGATAGAGAGTGGAAAATCAAGTAGCATAACAATAGCTCAAGATATGGTGATTTGGGAGTGAGAAATGAGATCTATTTATACTTGTATAGGCAAACCTACCTCTCTTGGATCCAATCCAAGTGTCCAACACCAAGAATAAGAGTAGATCTCAAGGCTAGGGCACACCATCTAGGGTTTGAAAGCTAGATAAAGGGTGTATAAAAATGTAGGAGGTGTTGAGATCAAGCAAAGAGGTGTGAGAGGCTTTGGGATTGATGCCAAGGAAGGTGAGAGGTCTCAAATAATTAAAAAAAAAAATCATTTTGTGAGTTTCTAGATGGAGGGGGGCGTAACTCTTCTTGGAGGGTGCAAAAAAAGGGTGAAATTGAAGGAATAGGGGGGGATTAATGAGAAGAAAGGAGTGGAATCACACTAGGAGGTGATGTGGGAGTTAAAGGGAGTCATAACTCATGAGAGGAGGCCCCATTTAAGTCACACATCCACCATCAAGAAAAAACGTCAATCCCCCTAGGGGGGTGTGACTTTTAAGTGTAGAAGGTGGGTAAAGGGTTAGAATAGGTTGGAAAAGGTTGGGAGGGTCATGTTATGCTTAGGGGGTCTCTCTCTAACCTTTATTCCATCATTTTACATCCTCTAAACTCATTATTAAATTTTTACATTGTTGCCAAGTTTGGACTTTAGCAATTAAAATTGTTGTTTTAGACTGACTAACACTCCAGGTGGACTAACCCATGGTTAAAGTTGTTCGACTGAGCTGAAACTTGGTCCATGGATGTAGGGGGTTATATTCCATTTATTTTGAGCAAAAATACCCCTATCAAAAGTCCAAGGACCTAGTTTTTACAATTATTGCTCAAAAATAATTAATTAATTAAATAATTAAACCTCCAAACTTAGGGGAATTTAATTGAAAATTAATTAATTAAAAAAAACTAACTAAGACTTGACAGAATTCCATGAAACTTTATAAGATGTCTTGCATGGTAATTTATAATGATTCCCTATAATAGTTACCAAAACATAAGCCCACTAGAACATTGTTCACCACTTTGGAGGAATTATTGCAAGTGTGAGGGAAAACTCAAGGGAAATTAATAAGGCTAAAAAGCCCAATTGAAAACCTAAGGATAAAAAAACCTCGGTGAAAGGAACTCTCCCAGTGAATCGATCCCAAGATAATTGACCTAGACATGAATCATTCAGACCTATTACATTATTAACCCACGTAGGGGTGCAGAAATTCCAATTACAAAAAAAGTGATGGGGCCAAACATTCCCTGTAGAACCAATGTCTTTGAAAACATGAGCATCTGACGATGCATATCTTCACAGCACATGAGTTGACCACCTGTTCTAACTGGGCGGTCAACATCTAGCTCGACATGGGGATGTGTGCTCGATCTTCTCACTTGAGACGAAGAACATACGAGAATCAAACACCTACAAAACAAAGTGCTCACCAATAACCAACATAAGATTAGATCTATACATGATTAAGTCAATGAATGATATATACAACATTTACATAATGAACTACTAAAGTACAACATCATAATTTACAACAGATAAATATATAGTATAGAAAAATTCTAAGTACACATTTACATAATGAATGAAATAATACAAAACTTTCAAAATACAAGGAAAAGGGTTAGAGATACATTACATAGGGTGTCCCTTTGGACACCAAGTGGGCCCTCATTTGTATAAAAGTTTGAGTTGCTGCCTATTCCTCGGAATGTTCATGGACTCACCATCCAAATGGCTGAGATTGAAGGAATTTGGCCCTACTATTTCTTTGATCAAATAAGAACCTAGCCACAAACTTTCAAACTTGTCATGTTTTCTAGGTTTCTCGCTGCCTTTATCCCATAAAAAAACTGTATCACCAACTATGAAGTCCCTTTGTCTAGCTGACCTGTCAAAATCTTTCGTAACCTTGTTTTGATTTCTGCAATTCTAATCATAAGCCCTTCGTCTAATTTCGTCTAACTCAATGATTTGATTGACCTTGTTCTGAACTGCATCCTGCTCTGTGAAAGTGTCCTCAACTGGCCCATAAGTAGAAAGTCTAAGATGCACTGGCAACCTAGCCTCCAATCCATACACTAGCTCAAATGGACTCTTTTCAGTAGTTGTTTTCCTTGTTATTCGGTCAACCCATAATGCATGTTTGATTTTACTATCCCAAGACTTCTTATTTTCACCAACAATTTTCTTTACTATGGTCATTAAGTTTTTATTACTTGATTCTGCCTGACCATTTCCTTGGGGGTAGTAATATGATGCATGTGATAAGATAATACCATACTTGAAACAAAAGGATGACATCTTTGCTGAACAAAGGCCTTCACATTATCTGTCACTATCTTTGCCAAAACCCCAAATCTAGTTATGATTCTATCTCCTAGGAAATCCATCACTACCTTTTTAGTTGTTGACTTTGTTGGAATGGATTCAACCCATTTTGTGAAGTAATCTATAGCTGTGAGAACCCATGAATAACCATTACTTGAATTGTTATTAAAATTCGTGATGAACTCCAAACCCCACTACTGAAAAGTTGCTTCAACCACAACTAGTTGCAAATGGAGTGCTACTAACTTCTGTTTTCCTGTGAAAGGATGACATGGCTCAGATTTTCGAACAAGCTGATGCACATCAGAAAATATGGTGGGCCAATAATATCCTTCTATAAGGATTTTGTGGGTAGTAGTTTTAGCAGCAAAGTGTCCACCACAAAATCCTCCATGGAATTCATCGATTAGTTTATTTGACTCAACGTCATCCACAGATCTAAGGATAACCCCATCAGGAATTTTCCATCCTAATCCATCTCTAGTAAGGACATACTTAGAATATTTTAATCTTAAAGCCCTTTTCTTGTGTACTACTAGATGTCTTGGACAAGTTAGATTATTAAGACAGAAGATGATGTCTGTATACCAATCCACTTTTTCAAGTTTCAACAAGTGAGGATGCCATTCTTCATTATTGACTTGGCTCACCATTACCAAGGCCTTCTCATTACTTTCTGTCAACATTTTAGCAAGGTCATGAACCTTAATCAATTTTCTTGGTCTAATATCCAAAACATATTCATGGATTTTAGCAATCCATCTACCCCTTGAGCCTAATTCTTCCACTTGTGATAAAACATCCTCAACCGCGGGATTAGGAACATAACCAATCACTTTGGAATATCCAATGAAGACTCTAAAATTTTTGAGTGATTTTACTAAGGCATAAGCATGTTTCTCAAACATGGGATACTTAATCTCTGAATTTTGCAGGGCCCGACTCATATAAGCAATGGGTTGTTCATGGCCTTGATCATTTTTCTGAAGCAACACACCAACAATAGTGTCTTTAGAAGCAAAGGAGAAAATATGAAAATCCTTATTATAGTCTGGGCTAATAAGGAGGAGAGCTTCACATATGGCAGCTTTAATACATCCAAAATCATGCTTACTTTCTTCACTCCATTCAAATTTAACACCCTTCTTAAGAAACTTATATATAGGTTTCATAATCTCATCATAGTTAGGAATGAACCTATGGACAAAATTGGTTTGTCCTAAGAAGGATTGGAGATCTTTCTTTGATGCAGGCAAGGGCACCTTGCTAATAGCCTCAACTCTCTATGGGTCTAACTTGACCTCTTCTTTTGAAATTATGTGGCCCAATAGTTTTCCTTCATTCACCCCAAAGACGGACTTAGCAGGATTTAGAGAAATTCCAAACTCTCTACATCTATCCAAAACTTTCCTAAGGTGGTTAATGTGAGTTTTCCCATCCTTACAAAATACAGTCAAATCACCCTGATATATTTCAATTAATTTTCCAATTATCCCCCTGAAGGCATAGTCCATAGCTCTCTGAAAAGTAACTACATCATTTGATAAACCAAATGGAATTCTAAGATATTCAAAGGTTCCCCATGGAGTAGTAAAATTCGTCTTATGCCTATCTTCATTTTTAAGACTGATATGATTATAACCTGAAAAATCATCACGCATGGAAATCATCCCTGATCTTGTTACTCTTTGAAGTAAATTTTCCATATTGGGAAGGGGATAGTTGACTTTTGTGCAAGAAATTTTTAAGTTCCTCAAGTCAATGCATATACGCATTTTCCCATTCTTATTCCTAGAAACAACCAAGTTTGAACACCAAGAAGAATGTCTAATCTGTTGAATAATACCTTCTTCTAGCATTTTCTGTAATTCCTATTGGACAAGAGGAGCTAACTTTGGGTTTAACTGTCTTAACTTTTGTCTAAAGGGCTTAGTACCTTCCTTAAGAGGAATCACATGCTGAATCACATCCTCCCTATAGACGTTAAGCTCATCATAACCAAAGGCCAAGACATCCCTATATTCCTTTAATAATTTAACAATTTCATTCCTTTCTTCTATAGGGGTAGTCTTGCCTACTTTTATCAATATCAGTTCTTCATTAGTTCTGACATTGACTTCTAGGTAATCACATAGCTTTTTATTTGATTCATCTTTTATCTTAGGACCATCTTGTATGTGAAAATCCCTTTCTGAAGAAATCAATAGTTTAGGTAGGACCTTTACCTCACCATCATTTTTTTTGTAATTACAACCTTCCTCTTTCATACTTACGTCTAAGTCTGAAAATTCATGTATGTGAAGAAAAAAATTGACCATCTGTTTGTCATCATGAAAAACCTGCGAGTGATCCATATTATTTTGGACAGAAGGTCTAAAAATGACTTTTACTAAAATGTTCTCATCCATCAAGCTATCTGGAAGCTATAGTGTGGAAGATGCTACTGCAAGTTCATCGTCTTTTGCATTCTGTTCTCTAGGAATTGCAATGATGTTTATAGCATTTAAGTCATCCATTAGGTTCCAAATTGCATTCCTGTATCCCTTTAATATTTCAGACTTGCAAGCAAACTTACTCTTTAACTGTTGTATAACCAAGTCTAAATCCCCTTTGATATTTAGACATTTGATTCCCCTATCTCTGCAAATTTCTAAACCAAAGAGTAAAGCTTCATAGTCAGCCACATTATTAGTTGCATCAAACTCCAATCTATAAGAAAATTTCATCACTTCACCACTTGGAGACTGAAGCACAATTCCGGCACCCTTTCCTGTTCTAGAAAAAGCACCATAAAAGTTCATGTAACTTTAATTGTTTCTTGTAAAGGCACAATGGAATTAGACAAGATGGCATAGTTACTATTATCACTCCAATAAACCCTTTGTGGTTGTAGAGAAAAGGTTCTTGGTAACTTAATAATATGGTATATTTGTATGCTTGGAACAATAAGATAACTCAATAGCTAATGAAAGTAACTACTCATCATGTATCTGAATAAAACAGTGCTTTTAGAGAACAATAATCAGACAACAGAGTTGAAAAAAGGGGATGAAGAATACTAGTCCAAATAACCAAATCAACCATATGCAGGGTCATATAAGACAACAAGAAATTCTTTAATCCAAGTTTATGAGCTTAATAAGAAGATGAAAATTCTTTAAAGCTAAACTAAACTAGAGTAAAGTGTAGAATCACGAAATATATGAAAGAATCTGATATTGAAAACAAAAGAGGACTGTGATTCTATTATCAGAATAAGAAGTCAAATTCAATGGATAGAAAATGTCTCTTAGATTGAACCCCCATCTCTTAGAAAATCTAGGCATTTATAGCCTTTTACAATCAGTTTTTAAGATCCTGAAAACTTGGATCTGTATCTAAAAATAGCAAATCAAATTAACTAAGACAATCAATAACAAAGACTAGTGGCTAGGCTAGCATTCGAACTGTCTTCCATATCAAAATTTGACATCTGTACTTCATCAACTTCTGGAATCTGTTGTGTCATGAAAAAGGTAAAGGCACCTGTCTTTGTAGCTAGATTTCTTCAATTACTCATAGTAGAAACTTTAGGAGACCGATTTAGCATGTGGTTTTCAAAATCTCCATGAATATTTGATGCTGAGTATTTTCTGCCTAAGTAGTTAACCCTTTAATGCTCTAGAACCTCTTTAAATCCTTTGAAAATCGCCTTGCTCCATCTTTAGCTTTCAAAAATTATTTATGTGCTTTCACCAGCTAACTCACTTTATGATTTGCTGGTTAGCTGGTGAAAGCTCTATCTTTCACCAGCTAACTGGTTGTAAATTAACCCTTTGCGCTGGTGAAAGCTCTTCCTTGGCCAAAAAGTAACTTTCACCTCCAAAACTGTTGTTTTATCAAAAAATCGGCGCGTCTCTGCTTTATCTCCTTGCATATTCACAACAACTTGGGCTAGCACTTGCAGATCTGGGTGTGACTTCTGTTTCTGCTTCAATTTTCTAATCTTCCTCTTAAAGCGTTTTGCTAACCACCATAGATTGTTATAATCTTTGGTGATTTTATTCTTCCTCTTCTTGTCCTTGACACTTTCACAAACCAACTTTTCAAATGCAACATTTGTTTCTGTGAAATTATCAGACAAATTTTTGTATCTCTCCTTAATTTCTCTTTCTAAAACCTCCTGTTGAGCAATCACTTCTTTAAGTTGCTTGATTTTCTGTGATTTATTTGACCCTTTTCTCTTTGATGTTTCACCTTCATCAGTGGGAGTAAAAGTCTCACACTCCTGTGCAAATTCCATGGAGTGTTCAGGGATTTTAATGGATGGGCTTTCATCTTCTTTCTCTGGCTCTGTTTCTGAGTCCGTGTATGGTAAATTTAAGATATTTATTTTCTTTTCTGTAGGCTTCTCTGTAGTAGTTTCAAAATCTAACTTTTTCTTTGACCTGTGAGACTTTACGCTAGAAATCCTATCTTCTGGTGGTCTTGGAAGAGTCCTCCTCTTCCTCGAGCTACTCTGAGGAATTAATTGCCTTTTTCCAGCTCTCTTCTGCTCATTCATGGGCTAAGTTTGGGTTTCAAATCCCTCCCAAAAAAGAAAATGTTTCCAATTCCTTCCTCTTTTTCTTAGCTCCTTCAGGATTATCAATTTGATTAGGCTGAAATGACAAAGGGTGTTTTTCATACTTAAAGGTTCAGCCCTAATATTTTTACAGGATTTAGTTAGGCTTTTATGCAAGAAGAAAGGTAAATTTAGGAGAGTTTTCCCTGTAAAATGGTCTAAGAGCTTGAAATGGTATAGCATCAGATTGTCATACTTGCCTTCTGAGGTTATATAGAGTTGTATGCCCTTGAACAAGTCCTTCCACTCATCCTCCAAATGAGAAACTGGCATGCTTTTCTTCCATGCATCATTTCTGAATTCTTCCTTAAGATATGCTCTGAAATTGAGGTTCTTGGTTGCTGTTGTTTTGAACCAACTCTGGCTTGATCTAGGTAAGTTGGTCATTGTAGCAATGGCGACTTCATCAACTATGATTTCTAAAGACCCGACATAGGCTTTATTTCCATCGTATGATTTAGCAAACACTTCAGCTATTGTTTGGTGACAGTTGTTCTGTAACTTCTCAACATATCCCATGCAGCCTGCGTCTGAGAAGTGTTTTTGCACCTCTGGATGTGCTTGTAGAAAGGAAAAACTGTCTAATTCTTTCCTTAACAACGAACTACTTCGTTTCCTTTCCATCTGCAATTCGAACCCCAGACAATTTTGCACACAAAAACATTGTAATCTGTTGTTTGAGATGAGGTTTGGCGCTAGTGAAAACTCTCGACGTTGTCTTTCAAAAATGAAAACATATCATATGCCTGTGGATGCTGAATTTTGGGGATATGAGGCATCGATTTTGTTGGAAGATTGGTTATTGTCATTGATGTCAACCCTAGTCATGGGTTTTGGACCACAAGATTGAAGAAGTTATTTGGACATGAAGGAAAATGCACATGCAGATATAACACCCATGGATGGATAGTATACATCATGTTGTTTTTGGTGGTATGTGGCACGTCACGTGGATCCTCATGGTTGAGGAGAAATGATTTTTTGAAGATGAAAAAGTGAATTGTACATGTAGGCCCTGAAGATAATTAAAGAAAAGAATTACAAAACAAGAAAGTGTCAGGTCGGCCCTAATGTTAAAAGGAAGTGACATAAATGGTATAAATAAACATCATTATACATTCATTTGATACAAGTCGAATTTCAGAGGGAAGAAGAAGAAAAAGAAGG
>JASDQU010187664.1:20587-31772 GCA_032191745.1 Picea mariana
AGAGTAGATCTCAAGGCTAGGGCACACCATCTAGGGTTTGAAAGCTAGATCTAGGATGTGGAAAAATGTAGGAGGTGTTGGGATCAAGAAAAGAGGTGTGAAAGGCATTGGGATTGATGTCAAAGAAGGTGATATGCCTCAAATAATTAAAAAAAAGTCATTTGTGGAGTTTCTAGAAGAGGGGGGCGTAACTCCTCTTGGAGGGGGCAAAAAAAAGGTGAAAATGAAGAAATGGAGGGGGATTAATGAAAGAAAAGGAGTGGGATCATACTAGGAGGTGATGTGGGGGTCAAAGGGAGTCATAACTTATAAGAGGGGGCCCCAAATAAGTCACAACAACCTCCACCAAGAAAAAACGTCAATTCCTCTAGGGGGGCATGATTTTTGAGTGTAGAAGGTGGGAAAGGGGTTAGAATAGGTTGGAAAAGGTTGAGAGGGTTATGTTATGCTTAGGGAGTCTCTCTCTAACCATAATTTTAACATTTCACATCATATAACTCATTATTACAATTATTGACATTTCGACAATGTCATACTTAGCAATTAAAATTGTTGTTTTAACTCACTGACACTCCGGGTGGACAAATGCATAGAAAAACTTGTCCAACTGAGCTGAAACTTGGTCCATGGGTGTAGGGGGTGCTATTCCATTTCTTTTGAGCACAAATACCCCTATCAAAAGTCCAAGGACCTAGTTTTTACAATAATTGCTCAAAAAACATTTAATTAATTAAATAATTAAAATCCCAACCTTAGAAAAATTAATTAAATAAAATTAATTAAAAAAAGCCTATCTAGACTCGACGAAATTCCGTGAAACATTCTACAATGTCTAACATGGTCATTTACATCATTTCTAAACAATAGCTACCAAAGGATGAGACCATTAGAACGTTGTTCACCACTTTGGAGGAATTATTGCAAGTGTGAGGGAAAAACTCATGGGAAATCAGCCACGCTAAAAAGCCCAGTTGACAACCTGAGGATAAAAAACCCTCAAAGAAAAGAACACTCCCAATGAAAACATCCCAAGGTACCTGACCTAACTATGATCCATGCAGATTTATTACATTATTAACCCACAAAGGGGTGCAAAAATTTCGTTTACAAAATTTTGTGTTGGAGGCATAAAATGCCCAAGTGGAACCAAAATGTCTTCAACATACTTGCATCTGATGATGCATATCTTCATGACACATGGAGTTGGCCCCCTAGCTGAATAGACCGTCAACAGAGTGTTTTGAGAGTTTTATGACACTTTTAATGAGTGATTTGGTGACTTGGACAAAACTCACTTTGGCCTTAAAGTCATGTTGTTTAATCTTATGAATTTAAAGGCATTAACACATATATGTTATGTGAACGCAAGTCACTAGATGCACAATTACATAGCTTGCAAAAAAAAAAATAATAACAAATGAGGGCAAGGACTACTTGCTAAGCAATAAAGTAACCACACTTACACCATGTATGAGAGCATTAAGGATGAGAGAATTAAGTGTATAGAAGAAAGAAATATGTTGCCTACTTAACCACTTAGAAACAAGTTACTTTAAGAACATGGAAATAACATCAATGATCTATGTAATGAGGAAATTAACCATCCACTTCTAGAGCATTTACACATTCAATATTTAAGATCTAAGCATGAGCATAGAGAAAAGCACTTGAAATAACTAAACATGCATGAGATCTACTTTAGTTGCTTAAGAGTCCCAATAGGCTTATGCTAGGTAGTTATTAGGTGTGTGATCTAGATCTAGAACATGTACATCAAAACATTAAGCACTTAGGTCAATAACACATTAGATATTAGCCTTACCTATTGGGATTTTCCTCTCCCAACTAGGTAAGTGATTAGTTATCTTGTTCAAGTTAGATATTGATGATGTAGATAGAAGCAAGCAACAAAAAAACAAACAAGTATATAGGGAATAAACAAGAAATCAAACCAACAACCCAAGAAACCAAGCTACCCCACGTCCTAGGTTGAGAAGGTGCTCTCCACCTTCTAAACCTCATGTCCTAGGTCTAAGAGAACTCAAAAAGGCAAAAAAAAGAAACAAAATGAACTATATCTAGGCTTCCCAAAGCCTCACACGTGGGAGAAGGTCGTACCCTTCCTCCCCTAGTAGTGTGATTCACTAACAAGCAAAAAAAAGGAAGCAAACAAGAAAGAAAAATGTAGAAAATGATGAGTAGGGTTGAGAGATAGCTACCAAACCCCCTTGGAGGGCCTTTTAGTGTTGTGTGGATGTCTTTGGGAAGCCAAGACTCCTCTCAACTAGATCTGGTACCTACAAAACCAACAAGGTTTTCCTTGCTAGGAAGGCTACACACAACTACACAAATAGAGAAAAACTTTGCCTTTTAAGGGAAAAGTTCTTCATGAAAAACGTAATGAGAAATTTAGTTTATGATGATCAAAAGACTATATTATGCTATCTGAAATATGGATTGGACAGTAATACTAGAAGCTTTCTTGGAGTGTATGTGAGTCTCAAATAATAGACTTTTGCTCAAGGCATATCTAATGAAACCGTTGAGGTTCAACCTGCAAAACCTCAAAACAATAGCATTCATACAATGGGTAATGTGGAGGGTTAAACTACTAAGTGAAATACTTACACCTTATCTAACTAACCACATATATAGATTCACAAGAATACTCTTTGTAAAACCTACTTAAATAAAATACTTTACATAAGATCCATTCATACATGCATCATATCAAATTGAAAAGATTATACCTCATATGTTTGCAAGAACACAAATACTTGTAGATATTTCCAAAATATCCTCCAAAGTTTCCTTTATTATTGCTTCAAGAAGAGGGATCTTGGAGAAATACTTGCTCCAAAAACCTAGAGAAGAAAATGAAAATGGATGGAAAAGATAGATAGAGAGTGGAAAATAAAGTAGCATAATAATAGCTCAAGATATGGTGAGTTGGGAGTGAGAAATGAGATCTATTTATACTTGGAGAGGCAAACCTACCTCTCTTGGATCTAAGCCAAGTGTCCACCACCAAGAATAAGAGTAGATCTCAAGGCTAGGGCACACCATCTAGGGTTTGAAAGATATATCTAGGGTGTATAAAAATGTAGGAGGTGTTGGGATCAAGAAAAGAGGTGTGGGAAGCCTTGGGATTGATTCCAAGGAAGGTGAGAGGTCTCAAATTATTTAAAAAAAATCATTTTTGAAGTATCTAGATGGAGGGGGGCGTAACTCCTCTTGGAGGGCGCAAAAAAAAGATGAAATTGAAGGAATGGATGGGGATTAATGAGAAAAAAGGAGTGAGATCACCCTAGGAGGTGATTTGGGGGTTAAAGGGAGTCATAACCCATGAGAGGGGGGCCCATTTAAGTCACAACATCTACCACTAAGAAAAAACGTCAACCCCACAAGAGAGGTATGAGTTTTGAGTGTAGAAGGTGGGTAAGGGGTTAGAATAGGTTGGAAAATGTTGGGAGGGTCATGTTATGCTTAGGGGGTCTCTCTCTAACCTTTATTCCATCATTTTACATCCTCTAAACAAATTATTACAATTTTACATTTTTGCCATGTTTGGACTTTAGCAATTAAAATTGTTGTTGTAGACTAACTAACACTCTGAGTGGACTAACCCATGGCTAAGTTGTCCGACTTAGATGTAACTTGGTCCATGGATGTAGGGGGTGCTATTCCATTTATTTTGAGCACAAATACCCCTATCAAAAGTCCAAGGACCTAGTTTTTACAATTATTGCTCAAAAATAATTAATTAATTAAATAATTAAACCTCCAAACCTAGGGAAATTTAATTGAAAATTAATTAATTAAAAAAAACTAACTTTGACTTGACGAAATTCCGTGAAACTTTATAAGATGTATTTCATGGTCATTTACAATGATTCCCTATTATATTTACCAAAACATAATCCCACTAGAACGTCGTTCACCACTTTGGAGGAATTATTGCAAGTGTGAGGGAAAAACTCAAGGGAAATCAATAAGGCTGAAAAGCCCAATTGATAACCTGAGGATAAAAAAACCTCGGTGAAAGGAACTCTCCCAGTGAACCGATCCCAAGGTAACTAACTTAGACATGACTCATGCAAACCTATTACATTATTAACCCACACACGGGTGAGGAAATTCCAATTACAAAAATAAGTGTTGGGGCCAAACATGCCTTGTAGAACCAAAGTCTTTGACAACATGAGCATCTGACGTTGCATCTCTTCATAGAACATGAGTTGACCAGTGGTGCTAATTGGGTAGTTAACATTTGGATCCACATGGGGAAGTGTGTTCGATATTCTCACTTGAGACAGAGAGCATACGAGAATCCAACACCCACAAAAAGAGTGTTCACCAATAACCAACATAAGAATACATATATACATGATTAAATCAATGAATGATATATACAACATTTACATAATGAAATACTAA
The DNA here is from genome assembly GCA_032191745.1 of Picea mariana. NCBI lineage: Eukaryota > Viridiplantae > Streptophyta > Pinopsida > Pinales > Pinaceae > Picea > Picea mariana. The sequence continues at coordinate 25,025 of JASDQU010187664.1, forward strand.
ATCACAACATCATAATTTACAGCAGATAAATCTATAGTACAAAAAAATTCTAAGTACACATTTACATACTGAATGAAATAATACAAAACTTTCAAAATACAAGGAAAAGGGTTAGAGATACATTACATAGGGTGTCCCTTTGGACACCAAGAGACCCCTCATCTGTAGAAAAGTTTGAGCTGCTGCCCATTCATCGTAATGTTGATGGGATCACCATCCAAATGTATAAGATGGAAGGAATTCGACCCTGCTATTTCTTTGATCAAATATGGAACTAGCCACAAATTGTCAAACTTGTCGTGTTTTCCAGGTTTCTCTCTGCCTTTATCCCATAACAAAACTATATCACTAACTATGAAGTCCCTCTGTCTAGCTGACTTGTCGAAATATTTCTTAACCTTGTTTTGATTTTTTCAATTCTGATCATAATCCCTTCATTTGATTTCATCTAACTCAATGATCTGATTGACCCTGTTCTGAACTGCATCCTACTCTGTGAAAGTGTCCTCAACTGACCCATAAGTAGGAAGTCTAAGATGCATTAGCAACCTAGCCTCCAATCCATACACTAGCTCAATTGGACTCTTTCCAGTAGGTGCTTTCCTTGTTATTCGGTCAACCCATAATGCATGTTTGATTTTACTATCCCAAGACTTCCTATTTTCACCAACAATTTTCTTTACTATGGTCATTAAGTTTTTATTACTTGATTCTGCCTGACCATTTCCTTAGGGGTTGTAATCTGATGCATGTGATAATATAATACCATACTTGAAACAAATGGATTACATCTCTGCTGAACAAAAGGCCTTGGCATTATCTATCACTATCTTTGCTGGAACCCAAAATCTAGTTATGATTCTGTCTTCTAGGAAATTCATCACTACCTTTTCAATTGTTGACTTTGTTGGAATGACTTCAACCCATTTTGTGAAGTAATCTGTAGCTGTGAGAACCCATGAATAACCATTACTTGAATTATTATTAAACTTCCCGATGAAATCCAAACCCCACTGCTGAAAAGTTGCTTCCACCACCATTGGTTGCAAAGGGAGTGTTGCTAACTTCTTCTTTCCTGTGAAAAGCTTACATGGATCACATTTTTGAACAAGCTTATGCACATTAGAAAATATGGTGGGCCAATAATATCCTCCTCTAAGGATTTTGTGGGTAGTAGTTTTAGTAGCACAGTGTTCACCACAAAATCCTCCATGGAATTCATCCATTACTTTCTTTCACTCAACATCATCCACACATCTAAGTATAATCCCATTAGGATTTTCCCATCCTAATCCATCTCTAGTAAGGACATACTTAGAATATTTTAATCTTAAATCCCTTTTCTTATGTCCTACTAGATGTCTTGGACAAGTTAGATTCTTAAGACAGAAGATGATGTCTGTATACCAATCCACTTGTTCAATTTTCAAGAAGTTAGGATGCCATTCTTCATTATTGACTTGGTTAACCATTCCCAAGGCCTTCTCATTACTTTCTGTCAACATTTTAGCAAGGCCTTGACCCTTAATCAATTTTTTTGGTCTAATCTCCGAATCATATTCTTGGATTTTAGCAATCCATATACCCCTTGAGCCTAATCCTTCCACTTGTGATAAAACATCCTTAACTACAGGATTATGAACATAACCAATCACTTTGGAATATCCAATGAATACTATGAAATGTTTGAGTGATTTTACTAAGGCATAAGACTGTTTCTCAAACATGGGATACTTAAGCTCTGAATTTTACAAGGCTTGACTCATATAAGAAATGGGTTGTTCATGGCCTTGATCATTTTTCTGAAGAAACACACTAGCAATAGTGTCTTCAGAAGAAAAGGAGAAAATCTGAAAATCCTTGTTATAGTCTAGGCTAATAAGGACGGGAGCTTCACATATGGCAGTTTTAATACACCCAAAAGCTTGTTTACTTTCTTCACTCCATTCAAATTTAACATCCTTCTTAAGCAACTTATATATAGGTTTCATAATCTCAGCATAGTTAGGAATGAACCTATGGACAAAACTGGTTTTTCCTAAGAAGGATTGGAGATCTTTCTTTGATGCAGGCAAGGGCACCATGCTAATAGCCTCAACTCTCTCTGGGTCTAACTTGACCCCTTCTTTTGAAATTATGTGGCCCAATATTTTTCCTTCAGTCACCCCAAAGACTGACTTAGCATGATGTAGATAAATTCCAAACTCTCTACATCTGTCCAAAAATTTCCTAAGATGGTTAATGTGAGTTTTCCCATCCTTAGAAAATACAGTCAAATCATCCTGTTATATTTCAATTAATTTTCCAATTAGCCCCCTGAAGGCATAGTCCATAGCTCTCTAAAAATTAGCTCCAACATTTGATAAACCAAATGACATTCTAATATATTCAAAGGTTCCCCATGGAGTAGTAAAAGTCATCTTATGCCTATCTTCATCTTTAAGTATGATCTGATTATAACTTGAAAAACCATCAAGCATAGAAATCATCCCTGATCTTGTTACTCTTTGAAGTAAAGTTTCCATCTTGGGAAGGGGATAGTTGTCTTTTGTGCAAGAAATTTTTAAGTTCTTGAAGTCAATGCAGACACAAATTTTCCCATTCTTCTTCCTAGCAACAACCAAGTTTGAACACGAAAAACAATGTCTAGTCTATTGAATAATACCTGCTTCTAGCATTTTCTGTAATTCCTGTTGGACAAGAGGAGTTAACTTTGGGTTTAGTTGTCTTAACTTCTGTCTAAAGGGCTTAGTACCTTCCTTAAGAGGAATCACATGATGAATCACATCCTCCCTATAGACGTTAAGCTCATCATAAGAAAAGGCCAAGACATCCCTATATTCGTTTAATAATTTAACAACTTCATTCCATTCTTCTATAGGGGTAGTCTTGCCTACTTTTATCAATCTCAGTTCTTCATTAGTTCTGACATTGACTTCTAGGTAATCACATAGCTTTTTCTTTGATTCATCTTTTATCTTATGACCATCTTGTATGTCAAAATCCCTTTCTGAAGAAACCACTCATTTAGGTGGGGCCTTTACCTCATCATCATTTTCTATGTAATTACAACCTTCCTCTTTCATACTTATGTCTAAGTCTAAAAATTCATGCATGTGAAGAAAAAACTTGACCATCTGTTTGTCATCATCAAAAACCTGCTAGTGATCCATATTATTTAGGACAGAAGGTCTAAAAATGACTTCTACTGAAATGTTCTCATCTATCAAGCTGTCTAGAAGTTGTAGTGTGGAAGCTGCTACTACAAGTTCATCGGCTTTTGGATTCCGTTCTCTAGGAATTTCAATTAAGTTTATAGCATCTAAGTCATCCATTAGGTTCCAAATTGCATTCATGTATCCCATTAATCTTTCATAAGTGCAAGTAAACTTACTCTTTAACTATTGTATAACCAAGTCTGAATTTCCTTTGATATTTAGACATTTGCTTCCCCTATCTCTGCAAATTTATAAACCAAGGAATAAAAATGTGTACTCAGCCACATTATTAGTTGCATCAAACTCCAATCTATAAGAAATTTTCATCACTTCACCACTTGGAGACTGAAGCACAATTCTGGCACCCTTTCTTGTTCTAGAAAAATCACCATCAAATTTCATGTACCACACCTTGTCCAATTCATTATCTTTAATTGTTTATTGTAAAGGTACAATGGAATTAGACAAGATGGCATAGTTACCAAGACCTTCATTTGTCCAGTTTAATTCATTTTTTGTCTTCTTGGGATCTTCAACATGATACTTCCTATACACTTCCCTATTCAACCTAAAAGTAATTCCATCTGGGGTAGGGATGGTAGTATAAGATAGGTCCATTTGTAAACTAGTTTGCAGCTGCTTTTATATTTAATAACATTCCCCAAACATCCATCACATCAATTACCACGATACCCATTTCAAACATGATGTTCGGAAATGCTGCTAAGTATACATGTAAACCTTTAATCAATCCATGCACTTCTATAGTTTGATTGTATAAGGCACAAATTTTATGATAAGGTCTTAATATTATTAAGTTCAATTGTTCCATTACCTTCTTAGTAATAACAATTGAAGTAGCTCCTAAATCTAGCATACAATTGTGTAACACTTTGTCATTCACAAGTAAGGAAAGGTAGAAAGGCAAATTCTTTTCATTCTTCCTATCCCAATTCTATAAAATCACTGGTGCATCCTAGTAAGCCATGGCTACTTGTTTTTCAACAAGACTCACAGGTGGCTCATCTATGGCTTTAAGCAACTTTTCCTTTTGTGAAGGAATCTTTTTGAGTTCTGATACTGACACCAACATCTTTACATTACTCAACTATCCACCTAAGTCTATATTTAAATATGCACTAATTGACACCTTATACTTAGAAGGAGATACCTTGGGAGTACTGGTTTGACCTTTTTCTTGACTTTTGTTTTCATTCCTTTGGTATTTAATGCCTCTAAACCTAGCCATTTTTGCAACTTGTTGAGGGGTGGGCTTGGGCCCATACTTTTCTGTAGCTTTATCAACAATTCCACTCATAAAGTTCCCATTACTTCCATAATCATCAACATCCATCCAATCATAGTGGTCACCGTAATACCTATCATTACACATGTTTACTTATTCATTTCCTTGGTCTTCATACTTATTATCACACTCTTCAAGGAAAACAAGACAGGTTGATTCCTCATGAAATTCACCACAAGGTCTACAATAAGGCATAAGGCGATGTTCCACCAAGTTGGTGGTTTCAAAAGGATTTGGTGGCCTTTGATCATTTTGAGGAGGTCTCCTTGGCCATTTATCATTTGTCTTATGTTGTTGTCTATTAATATGAGACCTCTCTAAGGTGATCAATCTATTTTGTAAAGCATTAATCTGATTGGCATGGTTGGCTTCTATCTGTTTGACTTGATTGGCATGATTGATTTCCATCTATTTAATCAATTGAGTAATTTCTTTCATGCCATCACTAGAGGGTTTCTGATTTTCAATGTTTTTCTTCTTCTCCTCGTGAGGCTGAGAAGAAGTACCTCTAGTAAAATCAGGAATATTTGACTTCTTGGCTTCAAGCATATTTCGTTCAATCCTCAAAGTTGTTTCCTATGATACCTGCAAGTTTTGAGGGTCTTTATCTCGTAAGGCATATCTCATTTATCCCTCAAAAGATTCTATATAATAAATCAATATGGAAGTAGTAGGGGGATTGACAACTTGATGAAGGCTCTTCACCAAGCTATTAAATTTTTCATTGAACTCTACCATTGTTTCATTTTCTTTTTTATGGCTGGTGGTGAGTGCACCCAACTGAAACCTATGTTCTTTCTGATAACCCCATCTTTTTCTAAATTCGTCCAATATTTCATTCAGGGTGCTAAACTTATTGGCAGGAAAATCTTTAAACTAGTCAGCAACGCTTCCTTCTAATGAATATACAAAAAGGGTCATCTTTATATCTTCTTCATTATGACCTCGACAATACTTGTCAACACATCTATGGAAACTCGTGATGTGAGCACTGGAACTTATAGCATTTTTACCATGGAAGATAGGTAATTTATCAATAGCTTTCTCAGGAACATCATGAGGGGAACCCTAGATGGCTGCAAAGTTCAAAGGACTCAAAAGGGTGGCCATTAGAACGTTAGGGTTATTAATGGAATTATTAACATTTGGTTGATTATTAGTTTGGAAAAAGTATTGGATATCGTTGAGTCCTTCCTTCCTAAGACTTTCAAGTAGGCTCTTAGGAGCTAAGCAGTTCAATCTTCTCCTATAAACTTGTTCAGGCTCAGGATAAGAATAAAGCACTCCTTGAGAATTTCTCCTAGTAGTATACTTGCTATATTTTTTCAATGAAGTCACCACTTAGATAGGAATCACAGAAAGCTAACCAATCTCGGGTTCAAAGAATTTTAAGGCCCAAAAGATTTTATTATTTATTTCTTAAAAATTTAAGTTAAGTCACTAGGACCAAGGATAAATGACTCATCCCCAACAACGAAACCAAAGATGTTTTCGTCCTTATACACACTTGTCGATGTGAGCTAAGTCTAACTCACTTAGTGTGTCCTTGGAAGAACAATGCCTAGGTTTACATCCCACACTGTCACTTTGATCAGAACCTCTTCCATCTAGGCTTACTCCTAGGGAAGCCAAAGGGGGTAGACCTTAGTTACAAAATGAATTAAGTTAAGTTTTAGGAGTTATTTTTAATTATTTACAAGGTTTGAGGGATTCTATTCCTAAAATGCTAAGGCAACCATGCAATATGCAAGGGTTAGCAAGAAAATAAGGCCTTTTCCCCATAGATGATTTTAGGGGCGAAATTTCGCCCATGGGCGAAATTTAGGGGCTTTCAATTTTTTGTTGGGTGAATTTTTTGTATGAAAGTCATTTTTTAAAACTTATATCATTAGCCCGTAATTTATTTTAGGGGAAAAATCGTGTACAGGGTTAGCCCTTGTTTTTAGGGGAGATAGAGGGAAAAAAATTATATTTCGCCCCTAAAATTTGGAGGGACAAGCTTCCATTAGCCAAATTTCTAGAAGTAGGGGAATTTTTGATAGCTTTTTTGCCCAGGTATTTGGTAAAATCGAGATTTATGGTTTAATTCGCCCAGATTTTGTGGTATGGGCACTGGGTAGCTACATTTTGGCCCTCCCACCTGGTATAAATTGGTATAAATTGTATGGCATCATCATAGCTTTGTAGAACTACAGAGTACTAAAATCCCCAAGGCCCGATTTAC
>JASDQU010187666.1:6450-20487 GCA_032191745.1 Picea mariana
GAGAAAGAGGAGGGGGAAAAGAAGAAGGAAGGGGAGGAGGAGGAGGAGGAGGAGGAAGAGAAAATAAGAGGAATAAGAAGAGGGATAGTATTTTTTTTTTGTGTTAAATGTTCTTCATATTTCTACATTTTTACATTTAAAATCTTACCCATGATAAATATGCCTTTAAAATCTCAAACCTTACCCTTGAAAGCCATAAATTTGCAATTATCACAAACCTTATTCATACAACCCATAGATCTATAGGGGATTGTTGATTATTCAAAAACATAAAGAAATTTTAGGGAAAAACTCCACAAAACAAAGAACACAACAAAAAAAATCGGGGAAAATGAAGAGATTCTTACCTTTGATCTAAAGAAGGAACACGAAAAAATCTTTGCTGGATCCAAATTCTCCTAAAGATTTTGACAAGTAGGTCCCTACAATCTCTAGACAACTCTCCAACACAAGCAAAAGTTGAAATGAAGCCAAGAGAATTGACTTCAAAGTCACTTTATTTTGAAAATGCATAAACATAAGAACACACAAAAATATTTTACATCCTTTGTGAATTTTTCTTTTGCATCTTCATTGTGTCATTTTTGTGCATCCTTTAGCATCTTCATGTCATCCTTCTAGCTTCTTGATAACATCCTTCTAGTGGGACGCTAACATGATGCAAAAGAAATGCTAAAACAATGCCAAAAATGGTTGAAAAAAATGCAACAAAGGAAAAAAAGGGATCGTTGTGCATCGTTTTTCTAATTTATGCACAAGAGAACACTAGAAAAAAGTCACAAAAAAGGACGTATTGTAGTAGTGTAACCTTACCTTAGCGTAGAGATAATTGTTACCTAATATATATGCTTCACCGTTAAAGCATTAAAGCATCCTTGTAAGTCAACTTTTAGTTTGTTAAAGTTCAATAATGTTTCATGTGGTTGAACTTGTATAAGAGGTAAACATAAACTTGACATGGGAACGCAACAACAATGCAAATACACATACAATAGTAGAAATCCAAAAGAGAGACTGATCATGTAAGTAGAAGGGTTAATGCCACAATGTACTTCATCTATATTAACTATATGTAAAGTACTAAATCAAACCAAAAAAGAGTGATCAAACCAAGTCTCCAATAATAAAGATGAGTGATTAATTTGGATGGAGTCACCCAAAAGAGAAAAGATAAAGTACATTTATGATACACATTCACACACACATTCACTAAACTAAGCCTCACCAAAATGGGGTAAGTTAACCTTGTAGCAAAAGGACAATCTTTTTTGCCTCAAATTTGATAAGAATCCAACAAAATTTTTAGGCATAATTAGAGTTTCATGCATGGTGGAATGATGCCCCCAAAAGTTTTCTTAAATTCTTAATCGATCTAGATCCTTGAAAAATCAATCAAAGTTATAGATCGATCCAAACTTTGACTCCTTGCCTCATCAAATTCTAATAGTGGGAGGTAAATTTGCTAGAAGATTAGATGGCGCCCAACAAAACTGATATTAACTTTACTCTAGAGTTTCAATCTCAACAAGGCAAATGCGAATCCATATCATCTTTAGGATGAGAAATTCAACTCAAAGTCTCCATTTATTCTTTGATAGTGATAAAAGTGTATGCCGAGATTACCTATGGTGTATTAATAATTATTGGAAGAGTTGCAAGGTTTGAATCTATCTCCTAATGTTACATTTGAAATCCTAATCCATTGATTTTGAGCTGGAGAGCATAGCAAAGAGGTGTTGAGGTGATCTCAATGGAGGAAGTGAGCTCTTTTTAACTAATCATATTATCTTTAAGATTAGAAAGCCAACTTAAAGTCTTCATATATTACTTGATAGAAATAAAAAGATATAGATTAACAATGGTGTCTATCAATCATAATAATAGGAAGAGGTGCAATGTTCAAATCTCTTTCCTTGTATCACAACGAAAATTCCCTAATTAATATTGCATTCAACTCATCTAATCAACTAAACATAGCTAAGAGGTGTTGGAGTGATCTAGATGGAGAACGTGAACATGTTGGGGTGATTTCAATGGAGAAGATGAACACTCTAAATTTTAGCAGTCGAATTGTTGTGTGGAGGGGATTCCTTGTCCCACAAACAAGAGGATATCATATATCAATTTGATGTCCAACTTGATTGTGACCTTAAAAATAGATTATTATTATTATTATAAAGCTAGTTAGTCACTGCAAAAATAGTGTCCATAATTAGGAGGACCATGGTGTTTGGAGAGTCACCACTTTTTGCCGTCGCCCAATCCAAATCATTGCAATCATTATAGTGACATAGTATGGCATGGTGTATGACAAGCAAGCACCACAAATCAACCCCCGCAAAACCTTTCACTCTCGTCATCGCTCCCAACCAGAGATGGAAACAAAAGGAAGTCAGATCTTCCGACAGAAGATATAGTTTTGTTTGTTGTAAGGAAGACTACAATCTCATTTGGCTTACAGGAGAAATCGATCATCAATGGACAATAGTTTCAGAGGACAACAAAAGTTGCAACCTTTTTGGCGAGCAACTGCTTACTTTACATGGGGCATTTGACTTAGTCATTTGTAATGGGTTGACTAGATGGGCAAATTATGGTTATTTCACCTGCAATACCTACAATGGTGCGAGTGTAGTGGATTATACAATTTGCTCGCATGACTTGTGTGAGAAAATGGAGGAAGTTTTGATTGGTGAACAACTGTGGGAGTTGAAATTTGATCATAGACCGATCTATTTAAGTTTCACTTGGACTGAACAACAACAACAATGTGGGACAAAAAAAAATCAGTGCATTCAACAACCTCCTTCAAAGAGCATAATTCTTTTGAGTTAAAAAAACTGTAATACCTTCAAGATAGCGCTAGAGAGGTTGTTTAACAAGGAGAAAATTCCATCCTAGGGCCTCCATAGTCACGAGCTAACAAATTTAATTCAAAACGCACTTGCATAATGCAAAAGAGCAAAAAATAGGAAATCTAAAACAAATTGCTTTTCGGTTAATGCTTGGTTTGATGAGGAATACAAAACAACAAGGAAAACTTTGAAAGAGTCAAGCCAGAAAGAAATGAACTTAAAAGCCTACGAGCAGATTGTAAGAAAGAAAAAAGGTGATTTCATGATCTCAAGGAGGGAGGAACTAATCTTCCTGGGGAAAAATAACCACAAGTTATTTTGTAAGGAACTTCAAATGAGAAAGAAACAAACTGAAAATAAATCACAACTTATCAATGGTTTGAGTATGCAAAGCAACTTTATGAGCAAGCTCCTAAGGTTGACCCCCCCCTCTGGTCAACACTACTACTAAGCTCTTCATCGTGCAATAGATTGAGGTGGGTATTAAAAAGTTGGGTGTTGGGAAAACAAAAGATTTAGTTGAAATTCAAATAGAATATCTAAAGCAGGGTTCGAAAACTCTTGCACCTCACATTATGAAATTTTTCAACAACATCATTCAACATGGATTCCCTATAGATTGGAAAATGAGCCTAGCAATAATCCCTCCAACTATAGGACCATAATGATAAACCCCTTGTTTGCAAAGTTATTCAGAAGCATGCTAGAAAGTATAATTAGCAAGTGGGCAGAAGAAGGAGATAACCGTGCTAAAGGGCAAGTAGGTTTCAAACCTAAACACTCCACGATTGATCACAGTATAACTCTAAGACACATCATTGAAAAAGTGTGGGAGAAAAAAGAGGAAGCCTTTTGTTGCTTTGTCGATTTCAAAAAAGATTTTGACATAGTCCCTAGAGATAATCTTTGACATAGGATGGAGGAACTTGGGGTTCCTATGCATTTGAGAGTAGTTGTCCATAGGCTATATGAGGAGGTTAAAGTCAAAATTAGAACGTTAGCTGGTATCTTCGAAATTTTTAGGAGTGATATCGAGGTCAAGCAAGGGTGCCCATTGTCCCCTACCCTTTTTGGTTTATATACAAATAAACTTGAAGAGTGGTTAAACCTACAGGATGGTGATGGTGCTCTTTTAGGTGAGCTTGTGATAAGGGTTCTTTTGTATGCAAATGACCTTATTTTGATTGCTAAATCTACTCCTAGGTTGCAAGAACACTTAATTTCCCTTGATCACTTTTGTAGAACAATGGAGATGCAAATCAATACTAGCAAGACGAAAGTGGCAGTTTTCTCTAGCAAAAGAAAATATAACCGACATAAGTTCTACTTTGAAGGCAACACTCTTGAAGAAGTGACATATTACAAATACCTCGAAATTGACTTCAACAAAAATCTAAGTTGGGAAGGTTGTAGAAAGAAAAGAACTTTGAGAGGTTGGAAAGCGTTCTATGCTTTCCAAAATAGGTGCAGAGAGGCAGAGCTATGGGATTGGAAGACTACGCAAAATCTCTTTGGGATTTTAGTGATCTTGATGGTTCTCTATGGTTGTGAAGTGTGAGTGAGCAGTACATCTGACTTACAGTGAAACCAAATTGAGAAGATTCAAAAACACTTGATTACAAACAAGTTTAAAATTAAAAGTTCAGTCCCTTATGATATCATGTTGAGTGAAATGGGGGCTGCTTCTATTGAAGCAATTGCTATGGTGCGACTCATAAGATATCTAAAAAAAATTGAGCAAATAGAAGATGATTGTTGGCCTAAGGTTGTCTTCTATGACATATTGTGCAAACGAAAAAAGACGTTGATGCGACAAAATATTAAATGACTTAGTAAATGGGATATTTACTTGAATAGGTGCCCTACGAACAATAAAGAGATAAAGGCTTTTATTATCGATAGGTTCCACATGCGAACTTGGGATAAAGGGCTAGGGAGAAAGAAAGAGTATTATATTGAAGAGTTTAACTCCACTTACAATCATCGTAAAAAAACGTACACATGGGCCATATCTTAGAGAGCAAAAAATGTGTATTGCTCAATTAAGAACCAATTTCCATCAACTCTGTTGTGAAACTGGACGCTGGAAAAGATTAAAAAAAGCTTGGGAAGAAAGAGTATGTATGTTTTGCACATCCAAAAAAATAAGAACTAAAAAACATTTCATTTTAGAGTATAAAGCCTTCTAAAGCAATATGAACATCTATGTAAATATCTTCACTTGGAACAATGTTAGCGTTGTAGACGTTAAATTAATTTCTTTTTTTCTTATCGCTATAGAGTTGATTACACACTCCTCGAAATCGCTGAAGGTCTTTCTTTTTCGCAAATAGAACACGTATTATGATGTTCTATTGATCAAAAGGCCAGAGCGAAGGCCTTATCATTTATTAGGTATATACAGATTTCAATGGGCGGTGCAGACAATTTTAACTGAGAAAACAACATGAATGCTGTGGCCCTATCTCCTACTCATTCGCCATTGATATGCAATTTCCCAACAACAATAACACTCCATCGCCATCCGTCTTTTTCCTCCACAGTTCATCTGTCAAAGGACAGGAAAAAAATAGGCCATTCGCTTGGGGTGACTGAGAAGATTCAGAGTTCGGTAATGTCGAAATCAATGGCTTCACCCTCTCTCGCCCCTCCACTGGACTCCCCTGGAGAGGACGTCTCTTCGCAGGCCATAGTAAGTTTGCATTCAAGTTCTAAATTATGCCTTTATTGTTCTTCCATGCTGAAATTGCTTCCAGTTATTCTATCTGCTTCAATTATTAAAAACCTCTCCAGTGTGAAAAAAGAACATGGTTTCCTGCCAGCTTTCAATTTGGTAGGTTAGCAGTCCACGGTGAATTGGGTTTTTGGGGCTCTCTGGATATGGATTTTACATTTTCCCCCGGTCAAGTTCTTGAACTGTGCTAAAGCCACCATGACATCCGAGTGAGAAGGCAAGGCATTTCCATACTTAGAAGATCTAAACCATATATGGTTTTTGAAGAATTTACATGGCGTGTTTCTATATAACAACAGTTAGAAATAGAGCAGATGATGAGTATTCTCCAAATTTTGAACAACGGAAGACAAGGCTATAACTTTCTTGAGCCTCAAGGGGCACACAACTGCCTATCAAGTGTTATTGCTGCAATTTGTTCTATAACTAATATAGTTCTATCTTAACCTGAATCTGTTAAGCGTGCTCTAGGTGTTAAATAGATTTGGGGTTAGGTGTTAAATAGATTTTGGGTTAAGATAGATCTATGATAGTTTATGTATATATTTTAATAAAAATTGGGAGATCTATATTATCAAAAAAGGGTGTGGTCGAAACCGCTGAGGAGTTACAAAGTCTTACAAAATTTGGGTCAATTTGGGGCCTCAAATAAACCACTAGTACAAGCTACTAATCACTGCTTCAAACAGTGTTGAAGAAGCCTGCCATTTTCGCTACTTTTTAAAAAAATCGCGACTTTTTCCAGTCGACGTAAAATCGGCTAGAAAAAATCGCGATTTTTTCTAATTTGAAAAAGTCGTGGCCAGTTAGTGGAAATCATCCTCATAAAGCAGATTTTTTGAGTTTTTTTGGTCATTTTTGTTTGTTGTTGTTGGAGAAGGAAGGAGAAGGGCTTGACTTGGTCAAGTAGGTACTAGACCCCACCAACATGCAAGATTGAATTTTTTTTAAAAGGGTTTGACCAAAAACGCCGGCAATTAATGGTTTACCGTTTACTTAAAACTTTATCTTTCCTTTTTATCCTTTTACTTCAATTTTTAACGTTACCATTAATTGTTTCAGGATGTTTGAGAGTGGTTCCAACCTCATCAGACTTGATATGGAGAAAGTAGAATTTCATATCCCATTCAATATCTAGCAAACTTGACAGTTTTCAGTATTTCAGGATTGGTAGGATTGCAACATTTTCATTGGATTATATCATGTATGAGGGCATGGGATTGGCATTTAATCAAGAGCACCAAGCCCTTTATGTACCTCGATGTTGGTGGTATTGATTATTGAATTCCTCTAACATAGCCTTAGCGGAAATGTACCTTTCACTCAAACCAAAATCATTCATGAGGCATGTTAAGCATTTTCTACCATATTATAAGGCTTCAATTAGGTGGTTTCATCAAAATTGGGAGGCGTTCACTGATGTCTCTAGAGGTTCAAGGTAGAGGCAAAGACTGATACTAATGATGAGGATCCGAATATAAGCAATGGTGGAACATTGCTTGTCATTTAAATGTTCTTGCTCATTTATTCATAATGCTTTCTTTCAAAGTTTCAATAATTTTTTGGAATTTTTTAAAATATAATTTTTTCATTAAAATTTAAATATTTTATGTAATGTTTAGTAAACCAAGTCATTGAAATAAGATCGGTCTGAGTCAATCCGAGTTCGAGTTTGAGTTTGAGTTGGAGTTGGAGTTGACCATCGATTGATTCCGAGTTTAAAACATTGCATTGTACATCTACCTCATTATGATGATATACATTTATATATGTGAGGTCATTTTATATTGGTTCTCCACTTTTGAGTCCTGATTGGAAAACTATCAGGGTTGAGGATTCGGTATCGACTTTGATGTATCATCTTTTATTTGGCATCCACTACATCGTATATATCATTGCTGTATATCTTATCTCAGGGAAAGTATCGACGAGGGTCCAGAATGTAACTTATTGGTGACATCGACAGAAAATATCGGAATATCTCGGAAAATGTCGCAAGACCTCAAAAAAATACAAAAACACTCATTTTTGTCAATTTTTTAAACATGTAAAGCAACAACAACATCAAATAGACACATTGCTACATAAATATGAAAATACAACAATATGAAAATATAACATTGGTCATGATCTTCTGCACATGACTCATTGAAGGCCATAGCAGATCTTTGATGACTCATCTTGTCTATGTTCAAACATCCATCCCCTCCAGCGTATCTGCCAATGTCCATTTAGCCACAACAACTTGCTCTTGTTTTTATATGCTCATTGCAAAGGAATATGCCATTTTGGCCTCTTTAGCATACTTTTGAACACATTGGGTTTGCTAGTCTGCAATCTATTAGACACACATACACAGGCCAATTATTGATAATTTCTGTAAATTTTCATTCAAGTGTGAATATTTTGCATCGTTGTTTTCTTTTATACACGTGAGATGTTTCAGTTTGTTTTCCTTGGAAAAATCTGTAATTTTTATCTGGGAGAGAGAGAAAATTACATTCTGCATAAGCATACTGCATTTGAGAAACCCATATGGGTTGTGTCTCATTAAATAAACTTCCTTTTAATATAAAGAGGCCTGCAAGCATTCTTGTAACTCAGTGACGAGATGATACAACATATAATAAGTAAAAAAATTAACGATGAGATCATAGTTTTAGACCAGGCCAGGTTCATCCATAATATAATGAAGAAAGTACTGCAGGCATAGTGACACCATCCTTCAATTTGACCATCACCCATTATCTTGGATCCAACTGAATGCCTTAAACAAAAAATCTGCTGCAGAATTGAGTTTCGCTTTTCTTTTCCAGCAAGCCGATATTTTCCATCATCTCGCGCTATTTTAGCAATGTGTTGTGACATATTGAATGTGTCGCGACATATTGCTAAAATAGCATGAGATGATGGAAAATATCGTCGTATTGATTGTGTCGCGACACATTCAATACGTCGGATATGTCGCGATATATTCCATAGAATATATCGCCCTCCCCTTTATCTCGACGATATATTTGATATATCAGAGGTTTATACAACACTGATATATATTAGTGTTTTATCCATATTTATGTGCCAATGTGTTTATCTGATGTTGTTGTTGCTTTATATGTTTAAAATTTTGAAAAAAATGAATATATTTTGTATTTTTTAATGTTTGTCGTGGTTTTTTCGATTTTTTGCCGACTTTTTCCGAAACGATGTTTTCTGGACCCTTGCTGACTTTTTGTCGATGTCAACTTTTTCAATAGTGGTTTCAAATACTCAAATGAGAACTTCACATAGAACAATCTCACTGAATACACTCGAGAAAAGACTCTGAGGATAAAAGTGAAGAGACATTGCATCTAAATTAACCTGTTGGGGAAGAGCTCGTCTTTTTGACTGACTTGCGGGCTTGACTTCGTGTTACCATTGGTTGTGATGTTACATATGATTTCTTCTTCTTTCCAACAACCGTCCAAACTTCATTTGAAGATGTTGAGATATTTGTGATGCTTCTAATTCCTGGATTGTCTTGATCTGGAGCTTTTATTTTTTCTTGATTCGGTACCTCAACATAATCAGCATGATTTGCCTAGTATGCTGATGGCTGAGGAGAAGACTGGATTTGAAGTCCGTCATTTGAGACCTGAGGGGAATATGTCTCTTCCTCTAGCTTCAGAATGGATTCTTTGCACGAGTCTTGAGATTGGAGAGGAGGATCTGGTTGAGGCAGATTTTCACTCACTTGAGGAGGCTGTCCACATTTCTTTGAGATTACTTGATGGTCGTCATTAGATCCCACCCACCAAGTGGATTTCTGAATCTTTCTATTCTTCCTAGACCCTTTCGGACAATGGGTTGCAAGATGACTCGTTTCAAAACAAGATCTACAACGCAATGAAAYCCTCTCATAGTCTAGTTTCTGAGACCAAGAATAATTTTTACCAGTCAGAATAGAGTAACTTYTGCTGGGAATCCTTTACTAAAGTCCATTTCCACACAGATATGGGAAAAARTAGAGGTGCTGTGCTTTGTAGTTTCACGTCTTGCAAAGTGGAACTTTCCCAAAGCTGAACTGATGGCTTCACGAGAGGGTAAACYCCAAAAATGCAAGGGCAAATTAGGAAGCCTCACCCAYGTAGGAGTCGAGGAGAGAATGTTAGTAGTTGGATTGAAAGGAGTCCGGGGTTTCATGCACAAACCTGAGTTTCCTCAAAACCATGAACCTGAGTTGAGAATTAGATCCCGATCCTCCTCAATGTCAAACTCAACAATGAATAATCCTTTGGAACAAGGATGAATGAAAGCTTGTTGTTGCATGATAGGGATCCAGGTAGCCGAGATCCAACTGTTGAGATTAACTAACTTTGTCCAAAATCCATTGAAGTGACAGACCAAACTCATGGATTTGTAATATTCTTCCTCTTCCTCTGCATCTTGTCCCATGGGAATGACTAGAGAAGGGGCTTCCTTAACCAGAAGAGATGAAGAAGGAGCGGAGCCCTGCTGAACAACATCCCGAAAAGAGACACCAAACTACGAAATTGAAACTGGCTTGGTCACGGAGATGGATGGAATGGCTCCACTGCTTGGAGTACCCAGGGAAATGGACGAGGCCGCCGCTGTCATGGTCAAGGAAGAGGACGGACACGAGTTGCAAGTTCAGCTCGCGCAGAGGCAGCAAGCCGTCAGGGCTAAACCCTAGCTGTCGCGCACAAGAGACGTAGCAACTCCATCGCTCGGGCTCAACTAAAAATTCTATTTTATGTAAATATTTTTAAGTCAGCCTTTTTTATGTATTTTTTTTCCAGCATTACACACCACATGGAGTGACATTTATATCTCTCTCCACTTGGCCTGCATGTTATTTGGATCTCCACCATGGGGGGGTGTTCAAGGAACATGCCCAATGTGCTACATAATTGTTTTATAACTAGCATAGATCCAGCTTAACCTTGGATTTATTAAGCACCAAGAGGGATCAAAAACCTCCAAGTGAAAACCCCTTGGTACTCAATAGATTAGGGATTATGTTGATCTATGCTAGTGTGTGTAAACATATATAGTCATTTTTTATGTTGTCTTTTTTATTTTTTCATTACACACACGTGAAGTAACTTTTAGATCTCCCCCAACTTGGGCTATATGGCATCTTGCTTCTCTCGATGCAATGATGAATGAGGGTTGAATTAGAGGAATACTGTTTTTTTTTTCCTTTTTGGAAGTTCTTCAAGAAACATCCCTTGATTGTCTGTACAGTTGTTCTATAACAATGAGTAAAGGTTGAATTTATGAGGGGTATCTATTTTCCCAAATTGTGAGACTTGCACATGGCCTCGTCTTGTGGAAACTCTAGGCCATGTTGGTGGGGGAAAACCACAAGATGAATGGAATGTGGTGAACAACTTAACACTCTGTTGACCTCACTAGTGAACCAATTCGCCATTGGTGGTATGAATAGACATTTTTTAGGAGATTATGTTCTAAATTGACAATTTTTTCCAACTATTAATGACCATGCCTTAATTGTTGATGATTACAGCTTCGTGAGACATCCTCCAGGACACATATTGAGTGAGTCTACCTGTAAGAGAGCCCATGTGTTGGGTGTGTCATTCCTCTTTGGACTGAGATGAGACGATGTGTGCCCCTGTGTGGGGTGAGGATGCCCATGAGTTGGGTGTGTCGTTCCTCTCTGGATTGAGATGAAACAATGTGTACCCCTGTGTGGGGTGAAGGTGCCCATGTGATGGGTGTGCGTCAGACTCTGGATTGAGTTGTTATGACGTGTGGTTTCCTGCCTTGTGGACTTAGTTGAGTCAGGCTTTAGATGGTACTCCAGATGATTCTCCTGTGGACTCCGTGAGATAGAGATCTGTTGAGTAGGATGTCCCTGTGGCTGAGCACAGGTGGACGTGCCCCTAGTGGTTGAGCACAAGTGGATGTGTGAGATCCCTTGCTATATTGTTTGAGAGTAAGATTTACTTGTAACCCTAATTGTGATGTAAAGGGTATAGGTCGGCTCCACCATATGTAAAAGATAATTAATGATTATTGTAATAATAATTATATTTTTGAGTTGTTGAGGTTGCCCTGTTGTGCCAACAGACACACCTATTGCTGTTTCTGGTCTAGTATAAATAAAGGTGATTTCCCCATTGAGGAAACACACAAGTCACTCGTCATTTGGAAATTTCAGCAAGTACATTTTCTAGGGCTGAAGTGTGCACCTCTCTTGGGCGCAAGTTTCAAGGTTGTAGAGCACCCTCTTGTGTGAATTAGGGTTTCATAGTTGGAGGATCTTCTCTTGAGAATATAGCAAAGGATTGCTGGGTATTTCTCCCTTGTTGAGAAGGGTTTTCCCAGGATATTTCTTGTGTTCTTGTGCATGGTATTTCTTCTTGTGATCTTGGTTATTGCAACAATTGTGAATGGTGTAGTTGCATTTGTTTATGGTTCAAGTACATGACTAAAATGAAATAAACCTCATGCTTGAGCCTAGCATAGTGAAAATTCAACATGGTATCAGAGCATAGGTCTTGAAGAACCCATTACACAAGCTTCAAAGCAAACCGTCCTCCTTTCTGCAGAACCGTACGACCTCTTAGGGTTTCCAGAAATCCATACGACCCTCTCTTGTTTGGCTATTTCAGCACCTTATACTTGAGAGTTGGGTCTAAAAATTGTATGGGAGTGTACGGCCTCCTTCAACGCACCTCCAACAAGCTTCAGATTGCATTTTCAAGAATTTTGGATATTTGGCCCTAGGGTTTCTAGGGTTTCGCAATTTTCTGCAGAAAATTCAGGTTTAGGGTTTCTACAGCTCATTGAAGGAGCTTTTCAGCTCACTAGTGTTCTCCTGACTTTCAAGGCTTATTGTTGGCAGTCATAAGCCCAACAAAACCTAATTTTTCTAGCCTAGCCTAGCCGTTAGGTTTTCTAGCCCAGTTGGCAAGGGTTTGTGAAGAATCTAAAAATATGATGAACAAAACTATGATGGAAGATAAACTTGATGAATCAAGCAAATACAGTTCCTGGAAGCCAAGACTTCAGAGAGATGAAGACATCAAAGAAGAAGCCTTCTTATTCATTTCAACACTCTCAAGTATGGTTCCTACTGATAATGATACTTGGTTTATTGACAGTGGTGCCTCTAAGCACATGACCAGATTTAGAGATCACCTGACAGATCTTGTTGAGAAAGAGACAAATCTACATGTTGTACTTGGAGACAATGCCAGATATAATGTGAAAGGGGTTGGAACTTCTACATTCCAACTAGATTCTGACATACCTCTTCAATTAAGTGAGGTACTATATGTACCTGGGATGAAGAGGAACCTTGTCTCCATTTTTGCCTTAGAAGACAAAGGCTACAAGGTTACCCTTTCTGAAGGAAAAGTTCTTTCATGGCACAAGGACTCACATATAAATTCTGCCAGACTAATTGGTGTTCGAGAAAGCAGCCTTTACAGGTTGACCATCAGACTAGTCCAGGCCCTATTACATGATACTATCAGCTTGAGTGAGCTATGGCATAGGAGACTTGCTCACATTCATTATAGAGCCTTTCTAGCTCTAGGGAAAATGGTAACAATGTAATGTCCCCCACCTCTTGATGAAGAGGTCTGGAGAGACTCAGTCTAGCTATCCCCACTAGACTATAGTCTCATGCATCATGGGGACAAAGTCAACCATAAGACACTTCCTAAACACAACATTATATTGCTGAGTTGACTTTGTGTGAAAAAGGGTAACTCAACGAAAGAAAAGAAAAGGTGGAGTTAGGCTAAGAGTTAACCCTAGGGTTTAACTAACTCAACAGATGAATAGACTGGAGCTATAAAAGAAAGGAAGGGCACACTTCTAAGGCATTCTGGATTATTATCATATTTTGCATTGGAGCTCTTGAGCACAAGCAATTTTGAGGGTTTTGTGACTAAAACCCTAGAGATAAACTCGGTGGTGAAAGATTCCACCTTCCTTGATCCAAGCTTGGTCCCGGAGGTGCAACAATTCTCCCACACCATTCTACAGTGTTGCAGGGGTCAGTTCTATTGGCAGAGGCAAGCTAGTGCGCAGCCTAGGGGGTTTCCAACAGGGGGGGTGCACCACCTTGAGAAGATCAGTTCGATCTGAGGAAAGGAGGGAGCTTTTTGGGAAAGGAGCATTCGGGTTTTCTTCGTATGGTCTAGGGCATCGTTTCTAGTCTATTCAGGAGGAGGTTATCCCAACAGATTATTTCCTGGAGCTTGGCACGACTTGGAGGAGAGAGGGGCGCACTGCATGAGGAGGTTTTCATTATTTGGTGGCCTAGATCTTCATAGATCATCTTGAGATTTCACCAGCTAGATTGTCTTGGCCCGATCTATCATTTCGATGATTTTTGTAGCAGTTGGAGGCTTCTAGAGGTAAGGCCGAAATCTTGGCGATTCAGTCAACCAGGGGGGCGCAAACCAG
>JASDQU010187667.1:6651-20549 GCA_032191745.1 Picea mariana
GGAAGGTGGGAGACAGAGAGAAGATCTATTGACTAAGAGCGCAGATCAGAATTGTAAGCTTTATCTTAATATATCATAAGCACGGTTGTATGGACATAGCCCTAGAGAGAGGGTGAACCACATATATTTTGTGTCGTATGTGTGATTGATGCCTGGATCTATGTCATTGTTATATTGTTATTTGCATTATTGTGTTAGATCAGATTTATAGCTGCGCAGAGTAGATCTAGTTGATAAGAGATATATGAATGTTGCATTATTGTTGTATTAGTTCCACTTAATATTCCCCTGGTTGTAGACATATCTGTCACGCAACCCCCCTCTTAGCTGCTTCGGGTGAGACTACATCTACTTCGCAGGTGTTTCCGAAAGGGCCAGTAGCTAGGGCTTGTTGGTGCTCTCTTGGAGTGAACCCTGGGTCTACCCCTGTGCCAACACAGGGCTTGAATCATCATCTCGACCAGTGAAAACTCTAATGACTGATACTATTCCTCACACTGGCGAGGACCATTTCCCCGGCTTTGAAGATATCTACAGGATATTCGATTCCACATATTTTCTTGAAGATGACAAAGTTTTAGAAGTGTACTAGAGTTTCCTAAAAATTGGTCTTCACCTGGTAGTTTCCCAACCACAACTCTTCCCATACAATGAGGCAACACAGTGGTACCTCAAGCAATTTAACGCTTCTACGGTGAAAATATTGAGCAAACAGGGGAAGCGAGTAGTGTCTCTCAGACCAGAATACATTAGCTCTAGATATTACCTTCCTGCCCCCATGTGCTCTTTAAATGAGCCATTCTTAAAAGGGTTTTCCCAAGCAAGCAAAGGACCAAAAAATAGATGAAGCACTTGTGGGTAGATGAAGATAAAACAATCAAGTAAGGTAAGAAATTGGTCCCTACCCACATTCTTAAAACCCAATACAAGTTATCAATGGCCATGCTCTGTCGATTATACCGGGAAGAAAAGAGCATGCATTTCCAAATTGATTGGTTACCTTCAGCACACATCATTGTTAGGACGGGAAAAATCTTCAACTGGGAAAATATCTTAGCCTTTAATACATGCCTACATGCAAAAAACCTCCCAAGTATGAAGAATCCATGTTTTTATATGTCTGCCTATATGATCGATGTCATTTGTTCATGTGTACAATTTCCTGATCTAGGATGGAATTGGGACCGAAGTCAACCTCCCATTTATGTATATTGCTCTCAATTATGGAGTGTAAGTTATAGATAGGATTTTTATGATATTTGCAATTTATTTCCTACCCCTCTACACTCTGTCCTATTTTGTTTCCCAAGACATAGAATATCCTTTGAGGCTAGACATGGGTGGTTGATTGGTTCTTATATAAGTTCTACTCATTTATTAGCATTCATGGGACCACCGGATCCCCACACCTCTTGCCATAATTTGTCCTAGACCATTTGTTAATGAGGGAAATAGCGTACCAAACTATGGGGTTTGGATTTACCACATTATTTCAAACTGTAACATACCCAGCCACCCACAGTATAGGGTATGCTACCTTCAAGCCCGCCCTTGGACTTCTTTCTCTTACCAATACCTTTTTAAAATTAAGGATGCATAAAAGGAAAGACTTTAACAACATGCACCAGCAGTAGTCAGCAAGCATGCATAGTCTAAAGATTCAATTAAATGATAATTAAATATAGACAGCGGAAATACATTCATATACATGCAATTGATACCATAACAGAGAGGACTCATCTTTATGAAATATGACACCAATTGGTTGCATACCAAGGACGTTCCACCCAACCATAGACACTATTGTTCCAAATATCAACAGCAACGTCACCCCCGAGCCAGGGCTATGAATCCACAAGGACGGTTCCATAGTGTTACTTGGCTTCCCAAACCAGTCAGTACCCAAGCTCTCATAGGCTTCCCAGCTCTCTTCTACCCATCTTGCACCACCCAAGAGAACAGACCTCCACCCTTCTCTACCATGCAGTCCCTCAGGCAATCCTTCTCCTTATTCGATCTCTGGCGCAACAGGTCCAAAATCTCAATGTTAAAACTCTCAGGACTCATAGATGTGAGCAATGCTAGACAGAGGCCAATGCATCTCAAACATACAGGCCTCAAATCACGGTTGGATCACACTAGCAACCACTACAGCCAACTATCTCGTGGCTAATCTTCAGGAGTTCAGTTCCCCTTTCCCAATCCAATACATGGGTGAGGATGGATCAATGGATGGGTAAGTGAGTGCATGGAAGTGAGTGACGTAAATGAATGAACATACAGGAAAATCATCAAACAAGCCATCAGTTGAACCCCCCATCAGACCAGAGGCAGGTTTAAGTAACTTCGTGGGGAATCAAGAACCTCCTGGCCTTCCCCAAGAATCTCATGTAACCGATCCCCTCCCTTAGGAAAAAATGGTAATTAACATAGGAATAACACTTAGCCCCTTAAGACCCCTCTCTTGTGGAATCATAGCCCCCTATAACTCTATTCCTTATCTGTCTAGCAGCCAGCCATGTATTTATTAATAATAATGATAGAATACATTACATGTATTGGGCACACTGGCCTTTTAATAATTGTTTGGGCACCCTGGACTCTCATCATTGTAACAATACATTATTTAAAATGGGGGTTCAAAACCTGGGGCGTTACACAAACCAGTAGTAAAAGACTATGGCCATCCTTCCCCCTCCACATTGGAAGTTATACCATTTCCAACACCCAACATACAAGGAAGGAAGTTGAGACCTTAGAGGTGTTAATCCTATGCTTGGGAGAGCCTAAAGACCATGATCCTCATGAGTTGGCTATTATTCATGTCAGGTATGTCGGCCTCACTCATCCCAATATCCACATTGTTGATTTCGAGGAAGATAATTTTAAGGGAGTTCTCTCATATGATGAAGTCCTACACCATTTTCCTCATGATATTGCAAAGAGAGATCTTGAACTTGAGAAATAATAATTCAAGAGGGAAACTTTAAACCAATTCCAGAAGTTGCTTCAGTGAGAAGAAGACACTGGTAGCACCAAAGAGTAGGAGAATACCAAAAAGGAAGAAAAGCTTGAACAGAAAAGGCTCCAAGATCAGTAGGATTATGAAAAAAGATAGATTGAAGAGAAGAAGAAGATAGAACATGAGTGCATATCACATCAAGTTGCTCAGCAAAATAAAAAAGAAGAACAAGCCAGAAGGTTGGTTGAGGATGAAAAAGCCAAAAGGTTAGATGATGAAGCACAAGCCAAGAAATTGGTTGAAGAGGCAGAAGAAAAAATATTGGTCGACAAGGTTGAAGCAAAGAAGAAATTTGATGATATTTTGAAGAAGAACATAAACCAGACACCAAGCACTCTATCGACACCAAACATAGGCATTATGAACATACCTCCTCCGGAGTACACACCCATAAGCACCATACTAGGATATTCCTCCCAAGCCCTCAATTTTGAAGGCTTTGTAGTAGTTATTGGAGATTACCACTTCGATAACAGAACAAGAAGCATAGAGAAAGGATTGGCAAAGAGGAAGAGAGGAGAATACACAAGTTTGAATCCATCAGTGGGAAGGGTATTGGAGTGGAAGGTAGGGCCTAATCTAGAAGAGAACGCAGTCCAAGCAGCTTCAATGCTCAATTCCTTTTCAGGGTTAAAGCCTCCTCTGTCCTGGAGATAATTGATTCCCTCAACATTGCCAGGAACTGAGTAGTCAAGATGGAAACAGAGTTGAAAGGTGTAAGAGACCAATTTTCCATAGATGTCCAAGAAGCTGTAAAAGCAGTTGAAGGTCTAAATTCAGGGAAGATCAATAGTGCCCTACAGGCACAAAGAGACCACATGAATGAAGAGTTTGAAAAGAGGATACAAATCCAATGGGACAACCATGGGAAATAGTTAGAGGTGGAAATAAATAAACTCAATGTCGCCCTAGAAAAGACTAGAGCCTCAGCATGCACCGTGGAGTCCATCAAGGCACAAGCACTGGAAACAAGTGAAAAAATAGTGATGTAAAAGAATGATCTCCTTGATCTATTGATTAGCATACAGGTTGAGAGACAAGAACAACTTAGGTTACAAAGCACTTTGATAGATACTCAAGGAAAGTATCATGAAGTGAGCAAGTCTTTTGAGGAGATTGTTAGTTGGCAATACATGCATCAACCTCCACCTACCTCCCTACCGGTATACTCAAAGAGGGAAAGACTCAGGTCCCAAATGCTCTTCGACACCAGCAAAATTCTCTTCATGAGTGCATGCTCCACCCAAGGAGTAGTTGTTGACACATGCGCACAACTTTGGAAAGATGTGAATGATCTCGTCGCAGAGGTATAGCCAATGCAATATATTGATGAAACGACTTATGTCAGCACTAGGATGGTTGAATTTGAAGATCTAAATAAATCCAATCATGCGAGCATTCAGGATCTGATGTTGTTTCAAGAAAAATCAATTGAAGAACATTTGTTGCTTCCTACTCAGCTCACCCACAAAATCCAATCCTTTGTAAAAGCCACGTCAGAGCGGTTATATCAAGAAGTGTCTGTAAAAGTATGTAATGGAGAATCGGTCTTAGAGAGATTGAAATCAAGCAAACTCGAGAACATTTTAAACAACCACTCCACTTGGAAAGAATACCAAGACCAACTATAGGAGCAGGCCACGTCATGATTACATAGTTCCTTCCAGATGTTGTTTTCTTTTGATATTGTAATCTAATTTTGAATACGAAGAGTATTTATTGTGAAACGGCCCTAATTTCGTGATTGCCAAGAAGAACGATTGTAAACATTTTCCCCTCACTATATAAAGGGAGTGCTTCCCATTTGAAATGGATTTTGGTTTTTGAATGTAGCATGGTAGTACTTTTACTATAAGTTAAATTGAATCTGAGAGACATTCTGAAATTGGAGATTATGGTATTGATGTGTATGAATAAGATTATTTTGTTTATGCATCTCTCTTGTTGTAGTATGTGAATATTAGTTGATGAATTATTTATGAATATAATGTTTACAGTTTGTAGTTACAAATGGTTTTTCAGGATGAATACAGCGATAGCAAAACATTGTTAATTAATAAATTATTTGGTTTTGATCATTTGTGCTATTGAACTTATGTATTATGTGTGTCATGAATTTATTCTATGCAAGTAATGCACATTACTCACTATATTCATTTTCTTCACTAGTTTGCTCATGATCGGGATAGGTTAGTTTAGTATTAGTTTAGAGACTACATCCTAGAATAATAATCATACCTCTTAGCTTAATTTTAGTTATCCGCATTTACTTATTTTTATTTTACTTCTTTTTAATTCATTTGAGAACCTTCAATTCTCATATTCATATTTAGTTATTATTTTAGTTAGATTTCTTGTTAGTTAGTAACCATGCCAAAATTTGGTCGGAAGCACTACCCCAAATAAGAGTGGGTCTAATTGGGACCTATCATCAGGCATTTTCCCTCATCTGATTGATAGGGTCATTTCGGTCCATCAACACTGCATTCACACTATACTTTTTATCCATATTCTTCATTCATCTTTGAGTACCAAAACAACACTGTCAGGGCTACCTGAATTCTTCAAGGGTTGACATCAATCTCTAAGATCACTCTCCAATGGTTGACATCAATGACAACCAACTGTCCAAACCAATTGTCCAACAATCTCTCCCTTTGGCATTGATGGAAACACTAGGCATGGAAAGCCTTATGCTCATTCTCCCCATGTGACCATTGCTCCCCCTATCTACATGCTTTTTTATCTCCATATCCATGTCTTTCTCTTTAACTCTCCCCCTTTAAAATCAATGGAAAAGGGTAATCCTCCTCTTAGGTTCGCTCCCCCTATCTATAGGCCTCTGTTAACTCTACTGACCTTTATCTTTATGGTGCTTCCTCGTGTAAATTTCTGATGTATATGAAAAGCATTCAAAAGAATTATTTACTTAAACTCTTCGAGACTTTTGTTTCTCTCCCCCTATCTTGTTAAGTTTGATTCCATGTGGATCACTGTAATATCCCTAGGCCGAACCCAATTGTAATGTAAATGAAAATGTACTTAAGTTTGTGAGTGGTTTGATATCATTTTTGTATGGACCTTTCATAGCATAATGTGTGCATGTACTGCGCAGTAAAATGAGGAAGTGTGCACATTCCAAGATACCGTGCACAGCAAATTAAGTGTGCGTGATTTTGAGGCCAGGGATTCATTGCGTATATGTTGTGTTTTATAGGCTGGTGAGCCAATTTGGTGATTATTAGGCCAGAGAGCCTAGATGTTAAAGGCCAGTGCACCTAATTTTGTATATGTCTTAGCATTAATATAAAATACATCGTTGCATGGAGACTAACCATGATAAAAGAGTATGGGGGACTAAACTCCACTAGTTAGGGAAAGGGAGGGGGCTAAAAGTTAAGGAAAAGGGGATAAGCCAGGGAGCTTAAGCCAAAAAGGAATATTATATTAATATTTATTAAATATAAAGTATGAATAATAATTTTATCCTAAGTTCCAAAGTTGGGTACAAGTGGGCCAAAGTAGCTCCCAACATGACAAGTGTCAAGTTGGAGACATGCATACATATTGTTTGGACTTAGTTCCTTTCACATCATTCTTCCCATCACTCCTTCCATATTTCAGTCATCCATTCATTCATCCATGAGCATTCATACACACTTTGAGCTATCTTCCGTACCTTCATGTCACTGTACTTGAACCTGTATCCATAGCCATACTTGTTTGGGTAGCTGGTTAGCTTGGGAGATGGACTAAAGAAGCGAGTTGTCAATCCCGTGAGATATTGAAGAGGCGGGTTGTCAGGCCCGTGAGAAATTCCTCTCAGGGTGAGAGAAATGCTTGGAATTAATTTCCTGAAGGTGCTAAACTGCAGCTATAGGGCTCTAAGACTTCCTGTTTGGCCTGTTGTTGAAGCCTGGAAAAGAAGTGGGGCAGTCGAAGGACTATTGAGTAGAGAAGGGACACACTTCCTATGTTGGACAGGCATGTGGGGAATGAGGGACTGTAGGTTGTTAGTTTGAGTTGGCACCTGTGACGAAGTCTTTCCTATTGTCTATGAACCATTATCCTGGTTAGGAATCCCTTTACCCGGGTGGAGTTTAGTCCTAGCTCGGGGGTGACCCACTGCTGAGAGTGATGAGAAGTGTGGTCTAAGGTTGGGCGGTTCATGGAAAGTATGCACACAGTTGGTGATATTATTACCAAGATAAGTGTCAACTGTGTGATAAATTTACATGTTGCATTGTTATTTGCGTGTTTATTTTTACGGGTTTATCCTATTTTTGGTTATAACTGTCTTTATATTTATGGGAATTTCTTGTATATGTTGCATGTATATGTTTAATGGTTTTTCAATATGAATCTGTGCATTTATAGATGTAATTGTTTGTTTATGTTATATATATATATATCCACAAGAGTTATGTGTGCATATGTTTTAATTACATGCAGTTTGAAAATTTTATGTAGCATAGCTCAGTTGGATGCTGGGTATGTTACAGTATGTTCCGTAGAGAGAACGAAAAGTGTTTTCTGGAGTATCTTGTTCCCGTCCTGGGTGGTCAAGGATGTTACAATATGGTATCAAAGCTTCAGTTTTCAACACTGATCCTGGATGGGCCGAGCAAGTTGAGTTGAAGTGAAATTTCACAGAGGATTGATTCTGAACTGGCCAAATCTCGAGTTGCAGATCGTCCATGGTAAAAAGTAACAACAATGGTGCGGAATTGAGAAAAATACCCAATTTATGTTGTCAAATTCATGGGGAAATCGAGAAATTCGGCGAAGTATTGAGATATTCCTGATTTAATATATGTTGTAGAAAAATTCAGACCTAGAATGGGTCAAATTTGAAGTTACAGTGAAGCCATGACAAACAGAGAGAATTTAGTAATTAAAATTCTCAATTCGTAAATTGAGTTTGGGAAAAATTTGTTCCAGAAATGCCAACCCACAACGATGTTGTTACAGAGGTTGAATTGGTGTAAACAGGGTGAAATTGAGCAAATTTCATAGTTGCAGAATGTCTATGGTAAATTGGGGAAAAACTTAGAAAAAAAAAAATCCCAAATTTCTGCAGCGGAATTCACGAGGAATTGATGTGCATAAAAATGAATGTGTGCAGGTGAGAGCACTAAAAATGTATGATGCACGGTAAAAATCTTGTGTTATGTAAAAAATGGGCACTACACGGAAAAATATTGGTGTGCGGATGCGCACACTAAATTTTGGCTCCGCGCGGAAAAATGTTGGTGTGTGGGCGCACGCGCTAAATTTAGCATTGTGTGATGTGCTTACGCATAATAAGGTGTGAATGGTGTACACACACATAATAATGGCATGCATGGTGTGTGCAGTATTGGCATAGCACAGAGGAGTTTGGTTGGTGCGCGTTCAAT
This sequence comes from Picea mariana, assembly GCA_032191745.1. Classification (NCBI taxonomy): domain Eukaryota; kingdom Viridiplantae; phylum Streptophyta; class Pinopsida; order Pinales; family Pinaceae; genus Picea; species Picea mariana. The sequence continues at coordinate 15,073 of JASDQU010187667.1, forward strand.
GTGGGTATATGTTGTCATGTGACAATTTAGTTAATGGTGTGCGGAGAGTATTGGTGCGCGGTGGGGGCATACTAAAATTTGGCATGGTGCAGCGCATAGAGGGAAATGCGCACATAATATCAGCGCACAATACAAAAATTGTGCGCAACGGGTAATAGTGCAAGAACCAAAACTATGCGTGGTGGATATTTGTGCGCGACACAAAAGTAGTGCATGCAAGTTATTGGCACGCTAGAGAAGTGATGCACAGTGGTTATAGCTGTGCAGAGAACGATTTACCTTGTGGTGTTGATGTGCATGGTAAATATGGGTGTACAAGTTGAAATTTTTGCGCGAGAAGTCGTTTGGATGGTGAATGACAACAAAAAACCAGCGAATTTTCGTGACATTTTATACTATTTGAACGTCATCTTTTTGCAGCACGTTTTTGAGGCCCTTAAGAGCATTTTTAGATACTCAAAAACAATGAGAACAAAGTGTACCAAGACATAATCCATATTTTCAAATCAAATATAATAGCTCAGAGAGATCTTTCTAATGGTGTAAATCATTCGTCAAACAGAGCTTTGATGAGAAAGTTACAGCACAAACAGTGGAGGTTAAATTTTGAGACCCATCTAACTTCAAAGGGCCATAACTTTATGCTCCGGAATCAGATTGAGGCGCAGGAGTAGTCAATGGAAAGATATTGAGCCATAGAAGACAGTGTCAGATCTCAATTAAATTTTTGGGCATGTTAAAATGTTTAATATGGAAAATAAGGCACATGTAGCATTCCAGACCAAAAACACAAATTCGTCTAGAACTTCACTAGGTTGTAACTAGCTGCCAAGAACCCAGAAAAAGGAAAAACTTAGAAAGAGTGTCCATAATATGTATATGAATAAACCCAATTGAGATCCTACGAAAAATCCAATGGAGTAGGTGCAAAAATGAATAATTACAGTGCATATTTGTGCCAAGTTGAAAAATGAACAGAAAAATTAATGGGTAAATTTCAAATAACCATAACTTTTTGCTCAAGACTCGGAATTGAGCATGGGAGAAGGCGTTGGAAAGGTATCGGACAGTGGAATCTAAATTTCCACCCATAACATTTATCTGGGCATTCAATGTTTCAGTAAATTAGAAGAAAGAGTTATGATATATTATTGAACCAGAATGGTTCATATTTTTCATGAAATTATTGAAACAGTTAGCCTGACAAAGTTTTGTTGGCTGCACATTTTGCAGAGTCGACAACAACTAGATCAGATAAGAATCAGCATAGAGTCCAGAGTAATGGAAGAGGCACAGGGGACATACATCCAGGAAGATGATATTAGAGGGATGGATGTCCATTTGAGTATTGAAGGAACAAACTCCAATGGACATGAAGAAGGAAGGGATGAAAACATGAATATGGTAGAGACCATTAAAAAAATTCAGAAGGATCTCCAAAGCCATAAAGTTGATAATGAAAGGATTATGAGATCCAAGGAGTATTAGGATGAATTCAACATGAAGTTAATGCGGAGATTGAACAGAATAGAAAATAAATTGGATAAGGAGAGTGGATCAAGAAAATCAGGAAGTCACGGGTCTCCTAAGGAGAAAAGAAGAGCAAGGAGTGTTAGCAAACATAACCACCACTCCCAGAGGCATTCCAATAAGAGATCACATAGCATCTCAAGTCCACCCCCTGTCAGGAAGCATAAGGGGTCTGGGATGGATGAGCTACGAGGAGAAATGAACAAAATCAAACCTCCTACATTTGATGGTGAGCACAAGAAGGATGAGGATGCAGAGACAGGGTTGTTGGGCATAAGAAAGTATTTTCAATTGCATAATTATTCTTCTCATGTAGAAGGTAGAATTGCTATCTATCAACTCAAGGGAAAGTCATCCATGTGGTGGGAACATCTTGTGCAGGTGCAGCACATTAAAGAGAAAAGTGTTACTTGGAGGGAATTCAAGAAGTATTTTGAGAAGAAATACTTGACTAAGAGATACTATGACAAGAAAATGAAAGACTTCTTTGAACTCAATATTGGGAGTATGACCATTGATGAATATGAGAGAAGGTTTTTAGAACTATTGAAGTATGTCTCTTTCATCAAGGATGAGACAGTTAAGATTCAGAGGTATTTGAGTGGATTGCCATCATTTATCAGTGAAAAAATATAGTATGATGATCCAAAGACATTGGAGGAGACCATAAGGGGAGCTAAATGCCTATATGATCAGAAAAAAGCAAGGCCAACTTTCCAAAAATCTTGGGAAGACAAAAAGAAATTCAAGATGGATCAAAGGAAGAAGGGAACTAAGCCACCATTCTTCAGAAATAATACTCAGGGATAGCCAACTTCTAGAGAACCCATAACGATTGAGGCAGGAGGTCAAAGGCCAAGGCAGTGACCTATACAGTGTTGGGGTTGTAAAGGAGATCATATGTTTAGCGATTGTTCACACAGAGGTGAAAAAGTGAGAACTGTTCACAATGTACAACAAGCTGAAATAGTGAAGGACATGGCAAGAAATGTACCAAGGATCTATGTAGCCATGGATAACAAGCAAGCATAGTATCAATCACATATGATTGAAGTGGAAGGTATGATCAACAATCAAACCATTTCAATTTTAATTGATTCAGGAGCTAGTCATAGTTATATAGATCATAATATGGTGGAAAGTTTTCATTTTCCAAGAGGCAAGCATGGAAAATCTTGGTTGGTGAAATTGGCTACCAGAGCCAAAAAAAAAGTTAATGAGATGGTTAATTAATGTCTTAAGGACGTGAATGGAATGAACACCAGGATAGATTTGAACATGCTGCCTTTAGGTTCCTATGACTATATAATTGGGATGGATTGGTTGGACCAGCATCATGCTATCCTAGACTATTATAACAAGACATTTACTTGCTTTGATGAGGAAGGGAGACTAAAGAGAGTGCAGGGAATTCATAGGGCAGTAACCATTAGAGAAATTTCATCATTTCATCTGAAGAAATGTTACAGAAAAGGATGTCAAATATTTTCATCCCATATGGAGGAGACACCTAAAGATAAGGTGCCAAATTTCGAAGATCATGCAATCTTGGAAAATTTTGAAGATGTATTCAAGGAGGTACTAGGACTACCCCCAAAGAGAGATATTGATTTCTCTATAAATTTAATGCCTAGAGCAGCTCCAGTGTCAAAGACTCATTACATAATCAGTACACTAGAGTTGAACGAGTTGCAAATGCAACTTGAAGAACTTCTGAAGAAGGGGTATATACACCCAAGTGTGTCACCTTTGGGTGCCCCAGTCTTGTTCATGAAGAAGAAATATGGGACATTGAGATTGTGCATTGATTTTAGACAGATGAATAAAGTGACTATAAAGAACAAGTATCCTCTTCCAAGGATTGATGATCTCTTTGATCAATTGAAGGATGCAAAGATATTTTCAAAGATAGATCTCAGGTCAGAATACCATCAGGAAAGGATTAAAGTGGAAGATATCAACAAGACCGTCTTCAGGACAAGGTATGGTCATTATGATTTCATAGTGGTACCATTTGGGTTGTCAAATGCACCTGTTGTTTTCATGTGCTTAATGAATGGTGTTTTCCATGAATATTTAGACAAGTTTATCATTGTATTTTTGGATGACATTGTTATATATTCTAAGTCAGAAGAAGAGCATGAGCATTACTTGAGGATGGTGTTGCAAGTATTAAGGGAGCATCAGTTGTATGCCAGATTGAGCAAGTGCTCATTTTATCAGAAGCAAATTCATTATTTGGGACATATCATTTCAAAGGATGGGATAGTAGTGGATCCTGAGAAGATAGAAGCCATTAGAGAATGCTCAGTGCTTAGGAATGTGACAGAGGTCAGATCATTAATGGGCATTGTAGGCTACTATAAGAGATTCATTGAAGGATTCTCAAAGATTGCACACCCAATCACTTCCTTGCAAAGAAAGGTTGTGAAGTTTCAGTGGACATTGGATTGTGAAAAGGGTTTCCAACACTTGAAACAATTATTAACAAGTTATCCAATACTAAGGATTGCAGACCCAAATGAAGACTTCATTGTATGCACAGGTGCATGTAAAGAAGGACTTGGTGGATTCCTCAATCAAAATGGGTTTGTTATATGTTATGAATCAAGGAAGTTGAAGGAGCATGAAACACACTATGCCACTCATGATTTGGAGTTGGAATCCATAGTGCATGCCTTGAGGAAATGGAGACAGTACCTCATGGGGAAAAGGTTTGAGCTAAGAACAAATCATAATGGTCTGAAATATTTATTTGATCAACCAACTCTAAATGCTAGGCAAAGTAGATGGTTAGAATTTCTAAGTGAATATGACTTTGATGTAAAGCATATCAATGGGAAAGAGAACAAAGTGGTTGATGCACTCAGTAGAAGACTGCATGAATTGCATGCTACAACCATTATCATGTACCAATATATTTGAAAGACAGAATTATAGAGGCTGCCAAATTAGATTTGCAATACAAGGAATTAGTGGCAAAATTACAGCAAGGTAATTTGCAACAGAAAATTGAAGAATACAAGCTAGATAATGATGAAATTCTCATCTACAGGGGCAAAATTTATGTACCAAATTCTCATTAATTGAAAATTTTGATATTGAGAGAAATGAATAATGTACCATATGTTGGGAACCCAGGTTATCAGAAAACTATTACAGTTGTCAAAGGCCAATATTATTGGCCAGGCATGAAGAAAGAAGTGGCAGATTTTATTGCTAAATGTTTGGAATGTCAAAAGGTAAAAGTTGGGCATAGACACTCAGCTAGTTTTCTACAACCATTACCCATTCCTGAGTGGAAATGGGAAGTTGTAACAATGGATTTCATCACCAAACTTCCAAGAAAAAACAAGCAACATGATTCTATCATGGTAGTGGTGGATAAGCTTACTAAAGCTACCCATTTTATTCCAGTTAAGCTCACTCACAAGGAAGCCAACATTGTCGATGTTTATATGAAATAAATTTCTCAATTACATGGCATACACAAGATAATTGTGTCTGACAAAGATCCAAAATTTACCTCAAAATTTTGGAAGGGATTATTTAATGGATTTGGAAGAAATTTGAATTTTAGTATAGCTTATCATCCAGAATCACATGGAAAAACATAGAGGGTGAATCAAGTGATTGAAGATATGTTGAGGATGTATGTGATGGATAAACCATCAAAATGGGAAGAGTACCTACACTTGGTTGAGTTTGCCTTAATCAACCTCATGAGGGAAGGTGAGGAGTTTTCTAATATAATAGTTGAGATTAGATTAGATGGGTGGCCGAGATTTGGTGTCTCTTCACTCACCCTCACTTTAATCATAAAGTTATATTTTAATTTGCATCTCACAAATTAATTTGACTAAGACCCATATTCGACAATTTCTCCCCTTAGGCACCTAGGAAAGAGAAACACTTGCCTTGGTACTTCATTTTAATTAAAAATTTAA
>JASDQU010187669.1:20122-35397 GCA_032191745.1 Picea mariana
TGTCCCACAACTAGCACCTAGACTTCTGTGATATACAAATTGACACGTGGACTTGTGGACATAGTCTCTAAGTAAAGTATGGAATGAGATTTTATACAACATATGCGGAGATCCCGTATGAATTCCATATTTAGTGATTTTTTTTTATCGGAAGCTCTGGGGCTGGCAGACTGAAAATTGGGCTTCTATTGTTCTGTGCTGTACAAAAACATTTTTCTATAACATATGCGGATCCCTCATTCCATATTTGGGAACTTTTTGGATCGCGGGTTCGCGACTTGGCAGGCTAAAAATTAAGTATCTATTGTTTCGTTTCCTACAAATAGCACCTAGACTTCCACGATATACAAGTTGACACACGAACTTGTGGACATTGTCTCTATATAAACTATGGAATGAGATTTTATACAGCATATGCGGATCCCTCATTCCATACCTAGGCTATTTTTGGTTCACGGCCTGGCGGGCCGAAAATAGAGTCTCCATTGTTTCGTCTCCTACAAATAGCACCCAGACTTCCATGATATGCAAGTGGATAGGTGGACTTGGGATGGTTGGCTGAACATTGCAGTTTATTGTCCCGTAGCGATCCGGTATGGATTTCATATCTAGTGATTTTTTTTTATCGGGTCTGTGGGGATCACAGGCTGAAAATTGGCCCTCTATTTTTCCGTGTTGTACAAACACCAGGCACATCTCTGCAATTTACAAATTGACAAATGAACCTATGGGTTGCGTCGCTCAACAGTGCAGTTTTCATTGTTCCTTGTCCTCCGAATAGCCCTCGAAGTTCCGCGATATACAGATTGACAGATGGAATTGAGGCCATTGCTTACAGATACTAATCCCTATCAACTATCTAACATATCTAAAAACATGATTTTCAACACTAAATTATTAATAATAATTTTTGTTATTGCAGAATTTAATTAAACAAGAAAGTTTGTACAATCTGGTTGGGCAACTGATATAAAAGTTTTTCGACAAACGAGCAATACATAGCAAACATGTACTTTTAGAAAGTATGGACAAGAGATTTTATAAAGCATATGCGGATCCGTCGTTCCATACTTGGGCACTTTTTGGATCGCGGGTTCTCGGCCTGGCGGGCTGAAATTTGAACCTCTTTTGTTCAGTGTCCTACAAATACCACCTAGACTTCCGCGATATACAAATTGACAGGTGGACTTGCGGATTCCACATTTGGCGGGTTCAAGATTGCAATTGTTTATCAATGCTCATCCTATCTAACTTCAGCTAAAAACATTATTTCCAGATACTAAAATATTAATCTTAACTATTGTTATTGTACAAGTGAACTACATTAAATTATTAAAGGATGTTAAATTGCTTATTTTTAAAAAAATGAAGGAAACACAAGATTTTTTTTGTAAAATTCTATCACCGCAAGCATAACAAGGACCAATTTGAAGTTTAAGGCCCTCTTGTTCATATGATAGCACAGTTGCACTCCGCACAGTATATATTTGTTGATTTCAAATTATTCCAGGATATTAATTTTACCAAGTTCATCGAATAAGAAAAAATTGCGAAAACAATGATCAATTTGAATTTTAAGAGCCTCTTTTTGGTATGATAGGACAGTTGCACTCCACACACTATATATTCATTGATTTCAAATTATTTCACAACAATAATTTGACCAAGTTCACCGATCAAGGAAATTTGCCAAAACAAGTCACATAGTACATTTGCATCACAACGCCATAGAAATTATCAGGTTGATCTGCGTCAGGGATGATTTTAAGGATGGAAATTTATTTTAAAATGTAGAAACCTTGGCGAATCTTCCTAATCCTTCATATGTCAGCTATAAATGTTTGGCGATATTTTTGTAAAAATATTCAAAATTCTAAGTATTTTATATAATTTTTATAAAATTTTGGCTATTTTTAAGGTAAAATATTTTTATCCTATAGAATTTGGATGAATCATTTTTAAAATATCGAATCTCATTTTTGGAAAAACCATGGAAAATTAGCCCATGAGCGAAATTTAGCCCCTAAAATCATCCCTAMTCTGTGTGCCACCTGGCCAAAACAATTCAACTATATTGTTCCTTGTCCTCCAAAGAAGAGCTGGAGTTCCAYGGTATACAAATTGACAGACAAACCAGATAACCAAGAACCAATCATAGTTTAAACAACCCAGAAGAAAGTTCCCAGAAGGTTCCATTAAGCAGAACCCATCGACCTTTGCACCAAACAATTTGATATACAAWGACAATACGTCGACGCATTCCTTTTCTCTTGAAACGAACATTCATCTGGATGTTGAACAAATATTAGAGAGAGACATGAGGTATTTTTATTTCCTCCCAAAGTTTGATTTAATTTTTTTTTTTGCCCTTCTTTAGCCAATATGAAAAATTGCATTGTCCTCATTTAAGGTGAATTTGCTCTGTATCCGAAGTTTCCGCAACATATAGACACTGCTTTCCTTTTTGTGTAAATACGTTTCATATGACAACTCTGCCAATTTAGGAAGCACATTTTTTAATAGAGGTTGCCTAACCAAACACTGCACAGTTGTGTTGCCCACGGTTCGGATAACAACATTGACGCAATGTCCATAAATATATGGACATTTTTCATCGCATCACAGACAATCAATCGTATCATCACTTATCAAAGTAGAAGCAGAAGCAACAAAATGGCATTTTGCACATATAGGCTCAAAGGGGGTCGAGTACACATTGGCTGCAACTAAAAGACCTTCAACCTGGCAACAAGAGCAAAGGGATTAATACATTGAACTATATAATACACAACTGCATCCCCCCCTCCCCTGTAAAACAAAAAATAAAAAGTAAACATGTGCAAAAATTTGTTGAAGGCTATTTCTATAAGAAAAGTGAGGATGATTTTGTGGATGTATACACACAACAATTGTAGAGCTAGCTAGTTTCTCCAGATCCTCTACTATATCTTCTCGCAACTCTGTTACAAACGTTGCCTGGGTTGTCTGAAAGATACTTTCTCTAGCATCCTTCTTTTTTGTTATATTTTTGAACAACATAAGTGGAATCTTCCCTCTATGCAATTGTTGCTCCATTGACAAAAAAAAATATGAATACGTATCGAACAATTGTAGCTGCAACATGGAACAGTGCAATATTTGTTTTACTTATCCCACATATATGTAGACGTGAAAGTTAAGAACAAAACTGAATATGAAAAGAGATACCGTTTCCTTGTCACTGTCCGACTGTCCATCCTTTATATGGAGAATGTGTTGCGACCCAAATTTTCTCGCCAATGTCACAACAGCCCCAATCGTTCTGATTGGGTAAATATCAGTGCTCTGTGCAAGCTGCCTGATAGTCGAGTTCAGGAGGAAGCGATATTCTGAACAAATAGAAGACATTTTTTCCACAATACTTGTTTCATTGAGCAAAATAATTCGATCGAAATCACCACGGTCATATATTGTTTTGGGAAATACATTAAAATTTGTAATGGATATCCCATTACGTGGCAATATCTTTTCTGCATGTTTCTAGACAAGTTGTGGAGCAACAATGAGTGTGATTGTCATCATGGCATCCTTGTCTATCATATCAGCATGCATAATGGATCTACTTTTGTTTGCCTTATCCAAGTAGGTGGTATAGACAACCATTAAGTCCCCGACAAACAGTTGTCCAGTTTGGCGGCTATTCAAGCCCTCTATTGACAGTACTTTGGAAGTCACAACTCTAGATCTGATGACATTTTTTGAACATGAAAACTAAAGTGAATGGTAGTGTGCTACAAGTACACGAATAGTATTGATGAACTATGGAGCCACAGTTTCGCAACCACACCTCTTGGTTTGCGGAACATGCAACACGTTCGGTGTTTCGCTTGTACTTGTTGATACTTCTTGTGAGCTGGAAACCATGTATTGCAAATGGAATCATTATATATGCCATGCCATAGATGAATATATAGCCTACAAATTTTTTTTCAGTAAAAATAGTAAGAGCACAACGTATGCATCTTTACCTTTGGCCTTGTCGGTCTGCTGATGTCTAGGATGACTGACTGCTCATGGCCGTCTCACTAGTCCAATGTTTTTTGATGCAAGCATGTGCAGATGAACATCAGGAGTAAACAAATATATGCAATGTATATTGTCCATCGGAAGGACCAAATAACTGTAAAATTGTATGCATCTTAATTTTTTAACTGGAAAAATGTTTAACAGTAAACAGGGAGTAACCACGGGTCACCATGGCCAATGTGTATATCGCGGACCCTTGGAAGCCATGGGAGCAATATTCAACCTGCCAACCTGGCATCCGCAATCGACAAAGTGGGTAACTATGGAATAAGGTAGAAGCAGGACCACATATGTCATTCCGTTAGTCCGCCAACCGACGCACGGGGGAATTTTCAGAAACCACACTAAGCAGATGAATTAGAAAACAAAAGGGATAATAGAAAATGTAAAAAGTAGAAACATGGAGCGCAGAAAGGCCCATTACTGTGAATTCATCGTTTTCAAGTATAATATTATATTCTCCCTCCCAGTTTGTATATTTAATTTACCAGCACACTTGGTATACCTTTTAGAAGATTGTAGCACTGAACCCTCTGCTGCTGCACAAAAGAATTCATCTCATTGTCCAAGCAACCTATTTTTTCCAAGGAAGCAACACCGAAGATGCAATCAAGATGAAGGCAAGTTAGTATGAAAACAGACATCTAAAAGAAAAAGAAAAAGGTCTATTTACCCGCTAAAGAGTCCTTCGTCCTGTCCAACGATTATGTTTCTTTAAATGCATCAATGCAGCGCAAACACAACAGACATAAACTAGATTAGTATGCAGGAAGGAACATATGTAACCAAGATAACTTACCATGTAGGAAGGCACACAACTAGTTTAACACATATACAAACCATAAATGAAATACAAAACAACGCAATATGAAACAACAGTACAAGCATGCACCTTTCTATATCCTCTTCAGCCGATGCAGTAAAGACTCCCTCCTTTTCTCCAGCTACTCTATTTGTTTCAATGTGGGAACCCACAAACTTCAATGTACATCAATGGAAGCTGGTATTCACTGGAGAACAAGAAATATGTAGATACAACAAAACTAACTCAATGAACAGTTTACAAAGGCAGAAACATGAACCTTTGCTCTTCTCTATCCATGGGTGTAAACGTCTAGATTTTTTTTCCCTGGCCAAAATATATTACAAGGTAGAAAATATCATGCAATTGCACGACCGCAGCTAAACGATTTCTGGTTTTCCCTGGAAATTTATCCAGATATGCCATTTAAACATGTTTTTTATCCTCTACACAGACTGCTATTCCCACGTTACAAGTTCTCAGTTTTCCATGGCAAACTACCCATACATGCTTCTAGACATGAAAATATAATCTTGAAGAATCTTTGTTGCACATATCATATCTCAAGCACAACACAAATTGTATCTTGCGCACACCAGTCTATGTAGAGAAGAAAGAACATGCCATGTCATATCTGCACATATGACCATACATGCTCTATAATTTATCCCAACAAAAAAACAACGGATATTGTAACTTCACATGTAATCCTCCGACAATTTTGTGTGCAACTATTTTCTTTCATGGTAGGACTCGAGCACCAGAAAAATCTCACACAAATACAGATAGTGGCATTTGAAAAAATGGAAAATAACACAATTGTAGATTGATTGGTGGGTGCAGGGGCTGAACACCATAAAGCACCCCCCCAAAAAATAACAATCCAAAAAAAAAAGAAAAAAGAAAATCTCCAACCACCGTCGCTGCACCCCAACCCTGCAAGGCCGAATCAAAGAAAAGAAACTAGCAAGGACCAAACCAGCGAGAAAGAACGAAGAGGCCAAACTACACCCCCAGGGCCCCAAAGTGAAAACCCCATGAAAACAAACAGAACCAACAACCCAGGAACCAACGAAACAAAAAAAGCCACCGATCCAGTGAACAACATATGTATCTCCAATGATTACCAAACTGCAGTCAAAGCATAAAAGGAACCAGAAACATACAAGGAACATGCGACTACAAATAAGAAAACATTCTTACTTGCAAACTGCATACACTTAACATCAAACAAGGAATACAAAATGAAACTATGGCATCAAAACTTACTTTGAAACGATGAAATGCACAAGTGCAGGTTGAATCATGAGAAAAACAACAAAAAACAACAACCGATAAACCACCGAAGAAGAACCACTCACCGAACCAGTAAACAATGTATCTAGCTTCAATGACTATGAGGATGAAACATACAATGGCAACACCTAACAAACCAACAAAGAAGAAGCAGTCATCGAACTAGTAAATAATGTATGTAGCTTCAATGGTAGAACAAGGATGAAACATACAATGGCTGTTGAACTGGCATGTACTCCGAGAACTGTATTTACATAAACATTTAAGACTCTCAGGCTGTCTAAGGACCTCACGGTATGCAAACATTTAAGCTGACAGGGGTGTTGGAGAACTTCACGTCATGTAAACATTTACGTTGTCAGACCTATTGAGGCATCTCAGAATAAGTGTCAATAAATTTCAAGAAATATACAAAGCTTGGATATGAAAACATTTCAATATGCTTAGTACATATCAAAACTGACAGATATATTCGGGTAGCAGAAACTGCTAATACAAACATTCGAACTAATGGTAGCATTAATTGACCTTCAAGCAATATACGTGAAAAATATATGATTAAAACATATTGTCTACTAGAAAAAAGTTTGGATATGTTGCCATACACTGCATTGGGAATAACAAAGGCGGCAATAAGACCTCCAATCTCTTAACCAATAAGATCAATACATATATGTTACTTTTAAATATATAAAAATATATGCTTTTAATTCCATAGTTCCAACAATAGGTATTGTGCAAATATTTCCGGTCAAAGGACAAACTAATATGTAGTCAACGCTTTATCGATCATTATAGTCCCTCTATGCCTATGGCAGGGACTAATAAGGATTCTTTATGACAAGTAATTTAGGACATCAAGGTTTATTGATTGTCCTATTTATAATTACTTTTACTATGTTATAGGAATAGTAACTTGCGATGAAAGTATATAAAGGATATGTTAAATATACATTTGTGAATTTCCTTGTGTTAGAGATTCTTTAAGAGAATCCTTCTATAGGCATGAAAAAAAACTTATTTTATTATACTATGATATGAGAAAAATTATTTAAGGACACGCTAGAGTAATTTTCAATGGACTAATTAAATAAACTTTATTGAAAGAGACTTAAAGATTAAATAATCCTTATTCTTAGAAGACTTTAAATTAATCTTTTAAATAAATTTTATGGAAGGAGACTATAGGGTTTTACGAAAAGAAATAGTTATATAAACCTTAGCCATAATAAATAAATTATTTAGTAAATGAATTGTGATAGATTAAACATTAATCGGTTTATTAATGTAATATTTTGTTTATTGTTCGATATTATTGTGGCATTGAGAAATTATCGATATTAATTCTTGATGGTAATTAAGCAATGATTATTTGAATTTTCGAAAATGCAACACCTCTGTCTACATTATGGTTTAAGTTCGAATTGCGCAAATATTTTTAAGTGGGTGCGATGAATTTTGCTTGTAATTTTGTTATGTCATCGATAGACATTTAGACTCAACATGGCGTGTTAATTAGATCGTAATACATTGAATTGTTCAATTCCTTGAGCATGAGATTTATTTTTAAATAACTAATATTGAATTCTAGTATTGATTGTTATACTAGAATTGGATAAGGGAATTATATATCTTCTTGTTCCTCAGAACAATCGCCAGTCATGAAACCTTAAATGGTCAAAATAAATGGGATGAATCCTGGAATTGAGCGTTGATTATGTGTCTTGGAGGCCCTAACCTTTCACGGTAGGTTGGGCAGGTAGACGTCTTTGTTATCTTATGTGATTTGGTTTATCTGTTAGTAACAATGATGTTGTTATTGATTCTTGTTGTGTAGTGATGTAGATGAGATTGAATGTGTAATATTGACATATGTTATTGTCGTGTAACTCTTGTTCTATTTGATGATTCAATTTTTTTTTTTACCACTACTACACTGACGTATTTTGATGTCGTAATGTAGGGGTTGTTAAATATGGTATCAAAGCGAGGTTCAACCCTGCTACATTGGACCGTTACGCCTTCCATTGTGTTAAATAAATGATTAAGGATATATCACTAATTAATTTTGAGATTGTCCATGCAAGTAATCATGGTTAGAGGACACAGGGGAATTAAACGACGTGGTGTTGGAGGAAGAGGTGTGACACCTCTGATAGTATCCATGCCAGAGGGGTCTAACCCCCAGAGAGATGAGAATATTACTGAGCAGGAGCAGGTTACTACAGGAGATGTGGTAGGTATGATGAGATCCTTCCAGAGGATGTCAAAGGCGTTAATCAACTACCTAGATCAAGATGAGGGTAGAGAGTCTGTGCCCAATGAGAGTTCATAGCACACACCAACTGGTAGTAGTAGTATACACAAAAAACTTGAGAAGGTGAAATTTCCCGAGTTCTAGGGTGCCCCGGATGGCTTAGCCACCGAGGCATGGTTGGAGAACATGGTGATGTGATTAAAACTTCGTGATTACACCCTCCAACATGAAAGTTTGCATGGAGGTATTTCAACTGAAGGGGAGTACTCTACTTTGGTGGAAGACACTCCTAGCTAAACTAAACGTGGTCATTGAAGATGTGTCATGGGAATTGTTCAAGGAATGATTTTAGGAGAGGTACTTGTTGGACGAATTGATTGAGAATCAATTTAATGAGTTCAACAACTTACGATAGGGTAGTCAAACGGTGCCAGAGTATGAGGCCAGATTCATGGAGATACTTAGGTATGCTCCACATATGAACACTGAGAAGTTAAAGGCCAACAAGTTTTTGTTTGGACTTAACTTCAACATTCGTGAAAAAGTGAGGATCCTAATGCCTCAGACGTTGCACGATGTAGTTCATAAGGCCTTCATAGCTAAGGAAGAACTGAAAAATGGGGGTCAGATAAAGAATCCTTCTAGACCTACTAGACAGACGACACCGGGAGGACAACAACATCATACACCATCCAAAAAGACTTTTGGGCATATAGATATGCCTAGTGGACTTATGTTCTCGAAAATGAGATGACAAAATCCTCAGTAGAGGACTCCTTACAAAGGACCACATCATTAACAACAACGTCGTCCACAACATCAACAACAATTTAGGCTTATTCAGTAGAATAGACCAGGATCACAGACTGCTTGGTCAACATTTTCTACTTCAGGGACCAGAAGCACTGGACCAAAGAATGGATGCTGGACATGTGGGGAACCACATTACCAACGAGATGGTCTGATTGAGAAGGCCAAGGTGGGTGGATCATCATGACCCATTAAATTTGGATATTTTGGCAAGACCCACATGATACATGCTATGGTGAAAAACTGCCAGATCGAGCACCAATCCACTGTGCTCGAGACGTTAGGTACAATCTCTGACCAAACTTTTAGTATCTTGATAGGATGAGGTGCTATAAAGAGCTTTATTTCTAGTTCAACACTAAAGAGAATTAAGGTAAAGGAAGTCGAGTAGGACAAGTTAAAATACGTAGAAATGACATCTGGTGCCAAACATAAGGTTGGAGGAAAGGTTACATACTGTAGCATTAACTTTGGATATTTTGTAACAAAGGTAGATCTTTATGTCACAATATTATGATTTTATGACATAGTGATTGGTATGGACTGGTTAGAATCACATGATGTGATTCTTAACTATAAGACAAAACGATTAAGTTTGATAGATGATTTGGGCCAAAATAGAATGAATGTAGGAATAAAATAGGGAGTGTCCTTGAGGTTTATTTCTTCTCTATAACTACAAAAGAGTATGCACAAGTGATGTAGGCTATATGTAATATTAGCGCTAAATGAAAATGGAGAGGTGGAAGGATTAGAAAAAATTCCTGTACTACAAGATATTTCCGATGTCCTTCCTGAAGAATTACCAGGTTTATCGCCCAAGAGAGAGTTGGAGTTTACAATAGATTTGAAACCTGGAACTGAATCAATAGCAAGAACACCTTACCGGATGTCAAYGCCTAAATTGCAGGAGTTGAAAATGAAATTGAAGGAATTGTTGGACTTGGGACTTATATGTCCAAGTGTGTTACCTTGGGGTGCACCAATTATTTTCATGAGAAATAAGGATGGATCGTGGAGAATTTTTATTGACTATCGTCAATTGAACAAAGCGACGATCAAGAACCAATATTCGTTTCCAAGAATAGATGATTTGTTTGACCAAATGAAGGGATCGATGGTGTTTTTGAAGATTGACTTGAGATCGGTGTATCATTAGTTACAATTCAAAGAGGAATATATCCCTAAGACCACATTTAAGACGAGATTCAGACACTATGAGTTCACAGTTTTACCATTTGGATTAACGAATGCCCGAGGGGTATTCATCAGTTTGATGAATGGGGTGTTCCGCGAATACTTGGAAAAGTTTGTTTACGTATTTATTGATGAAATAATGATTTATTCTCAGACTAAAGAAGATCATGACAAACACTTAAGATTGGTCCTACAGTGTCTATGAGAAAACAAATTGTTCGGGAAGCTATCAAAATATTCTTTTTACCAATCGAAGATTCATTACTTGGGACATATCATATCTGGTGAAGGAATCACTATGGATCCAACAAAGATAGATGCCATTATGGAATTGACAGCACCAAAAAATGTACAAGAAGTACGTAGCTTTATGGGTTTGGAAGGATATTACAGACGATTCATCGATGGGTTTTCAAAGATAGCAAATCCAATCACAGAATTGAAGAAGAAAAACAGGAAGTTTGTTTGGACAGAGAAATGCGCGGAAGCATTTCAAAAGATTAAGGAGTTGCTAATGACAACACCGATACTAAAGGTAACCGACATGGAAAAATAATTCTTGGTATGCATAGATGCATCCAAGGAAGGTTTAGGTATATTTTTGATGAAATATGGTCGAGTGATCGCT
Organism: Picea mariana; assembly: GCA_032191745.1. NCBI lineage: Eukaryota > Viridiplantae > Streptophyta > Pinopsida > Pinales > Pinaceae > Picea > Picea mariana. The sequence goes on from JASDQU010187669.1 coordinate 31,178, forward strand.
TACATTTCAAGGAAATTGAGAAAACATGAAGAGAAATATGCAATGCATGACTTGGAGTTATTATCAATTGTATATGCCTTGAGAGTATGGAGACATTATATGAATGGATGAAAATTCAAATTGAAGACAGATCATTGTGGATTGCAGCATATATTTACTCAGAGTGACTTGAATGCACGACATAGGCATTGGTCAGAACTGCTTAGCGAATACGACTTTAAGATTACTTACATTATAGGAATGGTGAACAAAGTGGTAGATGCGATGAGTCTCAAAATTTTGAATGCGTTATATTCTCTGTCGTTATGTTGCATTCTGAACTGGATTTTAGATTCACTTCCAAAGTTAATGGTAAATCATGATTGAATTTGTTGGTCGCTGAGAAGTAAAATCATATCTCTATAAATTAAAAATGGCAGGGTCGCTGTGAAACAAAAATACCATTCGAATGATGGAAGTTCTTTAGTCTTAGAAGTTATTAACTCCACTTCAAAAATATTCAACTGAAGAATAACTAGCGTTAACCAACCAATTATGTTCCTGGATTAAACAATGTGCTGAGAATATATATTAATGAGTTAACGGTATCATCGTGTTATCATTTTGGTAAAGAGATATTTAGTACTTAATGTTTTTCGAATTATTTCTCCAAGATAATTCTAAATAAATTGGAAGTATGTTATCCATGGTTAATTGAAATAAAGAATTGAAAAGTTGTAATGAATAACGTTAGAGGTAATATGGATGCCTTATGAAAAGTATTTTAGGACATCAAGGTTTATTGATTGTCCTATTTATAATTACTTTTACTATGTTATAGGAATAGTAACTTGCAATGAAAGTATATAAAGGATATGTTAAATATACATTTGTGAATTCCTTGTGTTAGAATTTCTTTAATAGAGCACTTCTATAGGCATGAAAACAAACTTATTTTATTATACTAGGATATGAGAAAAAGGATTTAAGGACGTGCTGTAGTAATTTTCAATGGACTAATTAAATAAAAACTTTATTGAAAGAGACTTAAATATTAAATAATCATTATTCTTAGAAGACTTTAAATTAATCTTTTAAATAACTTTTATAGAAGGAGAATATAGGGTCGTAGGAATGGAAATAGTTATACAAACTTTAGCCATAATAAATAAATTATTTAGTAAAAGAATCGTGCTAGGTTAAACATTAATGGGTTTATTAATGTAATTTTTTGTTTTTTTGTTCGATATTGTTGTGGCATTGAGAAATTATGGATCTTAATTCTTGATGATAATTAAGCAATGATTATTTGAATTTTCAGAAATGCAACCTCTACGTTTACATTATGGTTTAAGTTCGGATTATGCAAATATTTTTAAGTGGGTGCRATGAATTTTTCTTTTAATTCTGTTATGTCACCGATAGACATTTAGATTCAGTATGGTGATGTATGAGCATTGCCTTCAAATTCAACAATGCACACGTGGAGGCAGACATAGGACAACTCATCAATGACATAATTTCAAATCGAGCATTTAACTCACAATTTAATGAGTTGTTGAGATATTTTTGAATACAACATTTAAAATTGTAACTTGTTTGTAAAGTCTGGAAGGACTATAAGAGAATTACAGATATGGAGTGTCGACTCTATGTGGCAGTAATTAGTAGTTATTGTAATAGGACCGAGTAGGTAATAACTTTGAATTTGAAATGATAGATTTCAGACAAGACGAGAGTGCTCATGGAGCCGGTCCTTAGATAGTTCATTGTTGCATTGTAATAGTATCATTATTAAGGAGTGGAACAAATAGATAGAATGTATGAGACAGAGTAGAGCAGACATAGTAGAGTAGCATGAACACTTTGTGTTTTTCATTTTCATAAATGAATAGAATAGACATAAATTGTCCCAAATCCTTGGACTGTGTTCATTTCATGTGAGATTGAACAAATGTTATTCTATGTGTATGATTTGTTACAAGTTCATTTCATGTATGAGTGTTCGAGAGATTGACTGTATGAATTCGTGACGAAGCTGGTTGAGTTTCAATCGTTTCTCTTCTGATATTTGTATGCAAGTTGTGCATCTCGAATGCAAGGAGTGCATCAACTGAGTCTCGGATTGACTCAGAGAGAAGTTCAAAGAGAACCAAGGAAACTCAGACCAGGTGCAAGGTGTGCACAATGTGAAGGAGATAATAAGCTTCGAAGAACCAGAGCGAAGAATGCTAGGTGGTCGAGAAGCATTTTATTTTCTAGAAAATCCTTTGAACTGAGTTATTCGAAATCTCGAGAATGCAAGGTGTGCATGGGAGATCGAAAATCCTTCAAGGGATGAAGCTCAGAAGGGATAGCCTTTTACAAGTGTTGATGAGATCCAGGAGTTGGACCCACAAGAGAAGTGAAGGTTGAAACCTTCGAAGTATTGAAATATTCCAAGTCTGGGAAGAAAGCACAAAAGCTTAGGAGGAGGAGCACAACAACCGTCGGATAAGCTGCAAGGAAACGATCTGGACCATCGAATCCACGCCCAAACATTCAGGAGAGAGTGCAGGAGGAAGAACATATCTGAACCATCGGATCTGGCGTGTGGACCAACAGTCGTTGGATCCGGAAGAAGGTGCACGAGACAAGTTCCAAAATCATCGGGACCGTCCATCGGAAGAGACACTTGGAAAACGATCAACATTTCGCTGACTCATGACTCAAGAAATTCAAAGGGAAAATTCATGGAATTCATGAAACACGAAATCGCGAAAAGATCCTAGCCACCAATTGAGGAGAGATCTAGACCATTGATTGTCCCCAGAGAATTTCATAATTTCAAGGATCGGGAGAATAGAAGAGAAGAGTCTTTCAACTTCGTGATACGTGAAGTCCCGATATGCAAAATTTCGATTTAATCTAGACCATTGGATAGGGAGACTTGTGAACCATCGATCCAATGTGGTTATGGTTTCAGAGATTTGGTCATCGGGAGAATAGAAGTGAAGACTTTCCCAAGGTCGCGGAAGGTGAATCGCCGACTCAATCTAGACAGTTGGTTAGTGGAGGATATGGAACCATCGGATCTTCATGAATCAGAGATTTGGAAGGGAAGGAAGGGTCGTTCGCTGGTTCTTCAAAGCGTGAAATATCGAAATATTTGGGAGTTGGGACCCAATTCCTAGAGGGAGGTCACACCAAGTACATAGGAGAGAGGGGTAGCACTTGCTAGGCCCCTAGTCGAGTTTCAGGATTTCAAAGGATAGAGTGTTTGATTTGTATCACACAAATATTCCCGAAGTTGCGAAACGTGAAGTGCCTTTTGGTGTGGACCATGGTCATAGCGCCATGGTCACATGGGAGAAGAGCTTGGGCCTCGTGCTAGTTCACACATGCGGAGTCTCTCACAAAGACCTGTGGATTTGTTAGTAAAGGTTCTAGCAGGAACCATAGAGATATTCCATCTCGAGGATAAGAATGATCTAGTGACTAGGAGGTCGGAAAACCCTGCTGAGGTAGGGGGGGTGCATCATATGGTGTGTTAATTAGATCATAATACATTGAATTGTTTGATTCCTTGAGCATGGGATTTATTTTTAAATAACTGATATTGAATTCTAGGATTGATTGTTATACTAGGATTGGATAAGGGAATTAGATATCTCCTTGTTCCTCATAATAGTCGCGAGTACTGAGACCTTAAAAGGTCAAAACAAATAAGAGGAATCCTGGACTTGAGCGTTGATTATGTTTCTTGGAGGTCCTAACYTTGCAGGGTAGCTTGGACRGGTAGACGTCTTTGTTATCTTATGTGATTTGGCTGATCTATTAGTAACAATGATGTTGTTACTGATTCTTGCTGTGTAGTGATGTAGATGAGATTGAATGTGTAATATTGACGTATGTTATTGCTGTGTAACTCTTGTTCTATCTGATGATTCAAAATTTTTTTTTACCACTACTGCACTCACGTATATTGATGTCGTAATGGAGGGTTCGTTACACCTAGATATTTATTGATTTGATTTGTACATGGAGTGGTTCTTTATAACCATATTTTCTTTTTATGTGCAACAAGTTCTTAACCTTACAAATATTGAAGAAACGATTCAATATCAGAATACATGTATACACAACATCATTTATACAACCCTCTAAATCACATGAAAATAAAGGATACATCCATATCTTCTCACAAGAAAAAGGATGAAGTGGTTTTGATCATTTAGATAATTTTAAATGAGTTCTACATT
>JASDQU010187671.1:3842-15858 GCA_032191745.1 Picea mariana
CAAGGATTCAATCTCTTCAACCATGGTGTCCTTCATGAATCTTCCCTATGTTGAGTTGATTGCCTCCCTGGCCAACTTGGGCTCCTCGTAAGTGGTATTTAACACAAATGTAGAACAAAAGTCGAGCGAACTATACCTTTCGACTTATTTTCTTACTCGTTCATACCTTCTTACAACTAGGGTTGATTGTTCCACCTCTTCATCTGATTCAGTCAACTCATCTAAATCATCTTCTTCTCTTTTCCTCAGTTCAAACCTCACCTTCTCTAGATTATTCTCTATTTGAACCACTTTGGACTCGAAATTCCTTCCAAATTCTCTGAAGACCACATCTCTACTGTACATTATTTTCCTTGATGTAGGATCCCATAGATTATATCCTTTAATTCCTTCTTTGTATCCAATGAAAGTACATTTGACTTCCTTCTTGTCCAACTTGTTTCTCTTGTCCTTGGTAACATGCACAAACGCATCGCATCCAAATAATTTGAGATGTGAAAGTGAAGGATTATTACCAAACCATACCTCATGTGGAGTCGAGTTGACTAGCGCCAACAAAGGACACATATTCCATAGATATTTTGCAGTGTCGATTGCCTCTACCTAAAATTCTTGTTCGAGCCCAACATGACTGAGCATGATCCTTGACTTGTCCATTAATGTTCTATTCATTCTTTCATCAACTCCATTTTTTTGTGGAGTATATGGTGTGGTGTTTTGGCATGCTATGCCACACTTCTTATAGAACTGCTCAAAATACTTTCCACATAATTTACCACCATTATTAGTTTTCAACACCTTGATCTTCTTATATGTCTAGTTTTCCACAAGAGACTTAAACTCTTTGAATTTCTCAAAAAAAATTGATTTCTTCCTCAGGAAATATTCCATGTATTCCTGAAAAATCATCCATGAACGAGACATAATACAAGGATCCACCAAGTGAAGGAATTGAAACATGTCCAAACACATCACTATGAACCAATTCTAGAATCCCCTTTTCCCTTGTTGCTCTATATGGGAACCTCAATCAACTTTGTTTTCCATATATATAATGTTCAAAAATATTGTATTCTATATTACATTCAGGAAAATATTCTACCATACCTTTGTTATGCATAGATTGAAGTATTTTTTCTCCAATGTGTCCCAACCTCTCATGCCATAGCATGGTTGGGTCGACTTGATGAAGACTTGTTGAGTTGGTTTGAGTCGACTCAACCCAATAAGAGTTGGGTCAAGTCGAAGTCAAGTCAAATTCAAGAAAAACAATTTTGTTGCATCCAGTCAAGTTGATATTCCCTAATAACTTGTATAGGATTCCAATCCAAACTCCTTTCATTAATACCATCACATCTTTGACCATTTTTCATGTATCCTTCTAAAATAGAGTGTACACTCTTGCATCACTCATCTTGCTGACATATATTATGTTCTTTCCAAACTCTTAATATGTAGCACACCAAGAAGGGTTGTACTCCTCCCATCTTGTAGTATCATTCAGAATATTCCCAGTTTGACAATTTTGGTTGTCGAGTCGTACCCCAAGAAAACATCTCCTCCTTCATATCGTTCATTTTCGTAGAACCATTCTCTATGTGGTGTCATATGATAGGATGATCCTAAGTCGATAAACCAATCATCTTGATCTGACTGTGTATTGGTTGATGTTGGATACACATTGCCTCCTTTGTCTAGAGTAGTCTTTCTCTTAGTCGAATGCTTCTCAACAGATCCTGTACTGACTTCCATTGCATTCAAATTGCATTCCATTTTATAATGCTTAGATTTATTTCATTTCAAGCATCTTTTCATCAACTAAAAGGGGGATTTAGATCTACCCTTTGACTTAGAATTTCTACCATAGAATTTACCTTTATCTCTGTCAACTAGTCTACCTCACACCATTAAAGCATCTTTGGTCGATCCTTCCATGTTCTTCCTTCTCATTTCTTCTGATAGTAGAGATGCAACCACATATTTTAGCGCTAATGTGGTTGAATTACTCCCTATATCCATAACTAATCTATCTAAAGAGTCTGATAAAGAACATAATAGGATAATAAATTTCTCCTCCTTGGTGATTTTAATATCCACAAAAAATAATTGGCTTATTATGGTATTAAATGCATTTAAATGTTCATTTACTGAAATTCGCTCACTCATCATTATAAGATACAATTTCTTTCTAAGGAAAAACTTCTTTACTAGGGAGTTTGACCAGTACAAGCTTCCCAACTTGTACCATAGTTTCTTGTTTGAGTCTTCACCTGTGACATTCAATAGCACTGAATCTGCAAGACAAAGTCGAATCGTACTTCTTTCCCTTCTCTCGAGTTTCTCCCATTTTTACTTCAACATACCTGTCATAATAGTACATGGACATACTATTTCTCATTATTCTTGATCTACAAGGAGATATTCAATTTCAAGCTTCCAAAGCTCAAAATTTTGGCCATTGAATTTTTCAATCTCTATTCTCGAGCTACTTGCCATTCTTTAAGCATAAATTTAAATATCTCTGACTTATGACTCTTACTAGATCTAGGGTTTATCTCAAATCCAAAGTTTTTAAACCAAGATATGATACCACATGTTAGGAAATTATACTTCCACGCTAAAGCTAAAAAAATAGAGGAATACATTATTAATATAGAAAACAAATTACAAATCAAACACACAATACACAGAGATTTTACCCTACAAACCCAAGCGGGAAAACCAACATTCCTTGAGCATCTTTCTCTCTTCTTATCTAATTCATTTATAATAAAAGGTTACATGCCTAACCTTGGTCCACACCAAAGACAAATCAACATCATACCTTCTTGCTTTACACAAGGACAACCTTGTAGCCAATTCGACTTACATCTACATTACCAACAACCGATTGCTAAAAATTAGCATCGAGATCATTACAACATATACCTTAATATGATTACATCACGCATTATTTCTAGGCTTTACAATGAGAAAAAAACCTAAATAAAGGCTCCCAAAAACAGTTACAAATCCACGTAAATCATTGTCTACAAATCTTGTGAATCTCAGGATTTTATTACAGTCGACTACCAGTCGGATTACCAGCCAATTACTAGTTGACCTTCATTCAATATTCAGTTAGTTTCCACATGATCGCTAATAAAACTCTTTTTGGTTTACCTCTTGGACTTGCTATCAATTACTTTGACTTCTACTTTTTCCATTCGATCCACCTTGACCTTCGACTTTCACTCCCAGTCGATCCACCTCGACTAGACATTCACTCATAGTGTTGTAACATGCACTACTACAACTGAATTTCAACACTACAATCTAATTAACCACTTTTCATTTTTTTGACCAAACCAGTATTGAAATCAACCTCATTGATTGACAATTCAACATACTAAAATGTTTCTTTTATGTCATCTTTTAAAATATCTTTTGTTATTCATGGATTTTTTCAATTTCAAATAGTTCTCTTCACTTCATTGAGTGATTCACTGTGAAGCACTACTTGACCACTCAATACCAGTCTACTCCAAATGAAAAGTAACATTCCTCCATTTCACCTGTACCCTGCTTCCACTACGAACTTTGATTTATAAGTGGATTTCTTTCTTGCTCTGAGTACTTTTATGCCAAAGTGGTTAATTCCTAGATAGGAATTATTTTTAGGAATTCCTATGCCTTCTTTTATAGATGAATCACTCATCATCCCTAAGATCCTTTATTTTCTCTTTCATCCAACCTCTCCGCCTTCACTGCATATCTGCCTTGAAGGTTATGGAGTCCTCCTTAAGTCCATGTGCGTGCAAATGACATTCTTCACCTACTAGCTTTATGTTTTATGTGAAAATATCTTTTGGTTCTCCCTTTCAAGCCATTCAGACTCTATGAAAGTTGAATACTAATTTTTCTTTGCTATTCCAATCCCTTTGTCAACCCTCAATTCTTTCTCTGTAGCCCTTAACTTCCCTCTGGATCTCTTTGATTCCTCAAACAATTGTACAATCCTTGACCTTCTTCCCTAAACAATGGACCCTGGGATTAATCTAGAATAGATCCACAAAATCCTCATTTATGGAATCTTATCGTCTTGCTAGCAATCCCTTCACTCCCACTTTTTTCTTGAGTGCTTCTCTTCTTATTAACAATGCCTTGTTATTAATCTCATACCTTTTTCCCATTTATTAGGATATTAAATTTCCAAATGTTCCCTTATATATTTGCATAGGAATTATCATGAGAATATGCACTCTTCCTTACCCACCAATCCCCACTGGCACACACCTCTATCATCTGGGAATATTTCTCCAGAATTAACATTATTTGGAAAACTTCCATTTTAAATAGTTGCATGGTTCATGGAATCCAATTTCACTTTTTCCTACAACTTCATGGAGCAACCTGATGCTCTCTTGGAGAAATTAGACCTTTTGTCATGTTTTCCTATGGATTACCTTTCCAATGACCATACTCATGCTTCAATATGATTTATGAGCTAAAAGTTACGGCTTCCTAAAATTCCCATTTATGCTCAATGGTGTCCTTCAAGTCCACCAATCACCTTCCTTCTGATCCCTTGAGAAATATTTGAATCAAAACTAAATTATGAGTAGATATTCGAATTATCCTATTCAATATCCATCCAATGACTACTTTATTTCTCAATTTTGAGCATTGAGCGGAAAGTTAGATTCAATTGAATATTGTTAATTTACCCCTTTGTGCACCATTTTTTCCCACTTATGTAGGTAAATCTATCGGGAACTAAGGAAACTTATCTAAGTGACACATATAACAATGATGACATTGATTTCACAATTACTCTCATATTTTCAAACAAACTCTACAGTGGGATAACCCTAATACTTTGGAGGAGACCATAAGGAGACTAAAACATGTTTATGAGGAAAAACAAGGAAAGAAAGTCTTCCAAAAATCATGGAATGGAAATATGAAAGGGAATATGGATCAAAGGAAGGAATTTTTTAAGCCACCCTTTTATAGGAACAACTCACAAGAAAATCAACAAGGACAGTCAACCCAAAATGAGCCCAGGATGGCAAATTCATTTGGGAAAAGGCCAAAAAAACAACCTACACAATGTTGGGGATGTAAGCAAAATCACTTATATATTGACTTCCCTCACAAAGGATAAATTATGAGGACTTTCCAAAAAATTTAGGAGGTTGAAATAGTGGAAGACACGGGAGGAAAAATGCCAAAGATCTATGTAGTCTTGGACAACAAGAACGCAGAATAAAAATCCCCCATTATTGAAGTGGAAGGTAAGATTGACAACCAACCCATAGAAATTTTAATTGATTATGGAGCTAGCCATAATTACATAAACTCTAACATTGTTGAAATATTTCACTTACGAAGGAGTAAGCATAAGCAATATTGGTTATTTGAGTTAGCCACAAGGGCTAAGAGGAAAATCAATGATCTAGTTAAGGATTGCCCAATAGACATGAATGGACTCAACACAAAGGTATATATGAAAATCATACCATTGGGTTCATATGACTGTCTAATTGGCATGGATTGGTTGGAAAAGCACCATGTTGTCCTCGACTATTACAACAAGACAATCACTTGTCTTGATGAGGTAGGACAACAAGGAAAGGTTCAAGGCATCCCAATAGTTGTAGCTATTAGAGAAATTCCATCTATGCAGCTAAAAAAGAGTTTCAGAAAGGGATGCCAAACTTTTGCAGCCCATATGGAAGAGGAAACCAAAGATAAAATTCCAAGCATTGAATAATATCCATCCTTGAGGGATTTTGAAGATGTTTTTGGGGAAATCCCATGACTTCCACCAAAAAGGGACATTGATTTCTCTATTTATTTGGTGCTAGGAGCTTCCCAAATGTCCAAGACACCTTACAGAATGGGCACACCAGAAATGAAAGAGTTGCAGATGAAACTTGAAAAGTAGTTAAAGAAGGGGTATATCTGCCAAAGCATGTCATCTTGGGGATCGCTAGTGCTTTTTGTAAAGAAGAAAGATGGAAACTTAAGGTTGTGTATTGATTTTAGACAACTAAATAAGGTCACCTTAAGAACAAATGTCCTTTGCCAAGGATTGATGATCTATTTGATCAGCTGAAAGGTGAAATTATTTTTCAAGATTGACCTGAGATCAAGTTATCATCAAGTGAGCATAATGAAGAAGATATCAGCATTACAACTTTCAGAACAAGATACATGCATTATGAATTTACGATAGTTCCATTTGGTCTATCAAATTCCCTAGTTGTTTTCATGTGTGTAATGAATGGAGTGTTATGAGAATATATGAACAAGTTTGTGATTGTGTTCCTAGATGATATACTCATCTACTCAAAGATAAAATAAGAACATGATAAACATTTAAGAATGTTGATGCAAGTCACAAGTTGTATGCCAAGCTAATTAAGTGCATCTTTTATCAAAAGAAGATTCACTACTTGAGAAATATTATTTCAACATATGGGATAATAGTGGATCCAAAGAAGATAGAGACCATTAGAGGATATCCATCACCAAGGAATGTGACATAGGTCAGATCATTCATGGGTCTTACAGGTTATTACAGAAGATTCATAAAAGGATTCTCAAGGATTGCAAGCCCAATCACTTCTTTGCAAAAGAAGAGAGTGAAATTTGAATGGACTTCCGAGTGTGAAGATATTTCAACAGTTGAAAGATGTTTTGACAAGTGTGTCAATATTAAATATTGAAGATCGGGATGAATATTTTGTGGTGTGCACTGATGTGTGTGTTGGCTCACCAATTTGACATATTTTACATCATCAGTTGGTCTCTTTTTAACCATTTCACCCTATCCTCACACCCATTTATTATTCCTATTGTTGTATTTTCTCTCACTTCTGAAGTTGATATGTTTATCAAGATTAATGTTGTTAATTATTATAATTTCCCTCGTTTTTAATGATTTAGAAGTGGTTTAAACTAATCTTTCCAATGGAGGGTTGTGACAGCTCTATTCCTGCACCAACAATGTCGTTCTCGTACTTGATTTTTGTGTTTAACATACATGCACACCTCCAGGGCCGGAAGGAAGAAATGGGTTTTGTTAGGAATACCCTCAATATGGTTTCATGTTCACTAGTTCGCACCCAGGTTGCACATGTGGACCTCCAATGCATGGTCAAACTCACGGTCAAACTTGTGTCAAAATTAGCAGCAACAGACTTCAGGTTCGCTTTCTGAGAAAATAAAGATTAATCTAGAAATTTTGGAACATGGGTTTTGTGCATAATGGTCTTCTTTGGGCTAGGAGTGGTCAATTTTCAAATATAATGAAGGATATGGGAGGTATGAGAATTTTTCCAATCTGGGTTTGTTTAGATTTACAGTTGTGCCTACCTTCTCCAATCTTCTAGATGAATGGGTGCGTCCATCTAGCAAGGGAGACTGAATCAAGATATTCTCATCATTTTTATGTCATGTAAAATCATTTGTAATAATTTCTTTGTTATATTTGCAAACCAAGATCAACTATAAAGAGGAAACCAAATATCTTTTAAGCTAATTATGCTTAGACTTGATTTGAGAGAATTAGTTTTGGTCCATTCCCTTGTTATTTTTGTATATATATACAGCCATGGAGCAGAGTGGGGGGGTTAGCATTGATGTAGGAGGGAATTAGTATTGGAGAGCCATGCTTGAACATTTGTAATCCTTCATTTCATTCAATAAAAATCAGTTGTTGATATTCTACCCGTCTTTGAAGTACTCATTTAGTCAGTAATATTTTTCATAGCGTGTGTTAGGTTTGTAGGCGCCCCCATTCTCTACATACGTTGTGCTACTTTTATTTTCTTTTAATTAGATAGTTCTTCTATAGATCTAATTCCTTATAATACATTGCAACTTGTTTCCTTTCTTTTCATTCATTGCTTAGTGATTCATTTCCTGCAATTTGTTAGCATAAGATAGAATTGGCTTTCATTCCACATTTCATGTGCTTGCATCTCAAAGATTACGAGCCCTGGGTTGATGATTTGATGTTTTGAATTTATACATATATTTCCACCAACAACGTGCAAGGAAGGTCTCGGTGGAGTCCTCACTCAAAGGGATCATGTGGTGTGCTACGAGTCCCAAAAATTAAAAGAGCATGAGAGGAATTATGCTACACATGACTTAGAATTAGCAATCATTATTCATGCACTAAAAATGTGGAGATATTACCTTATGGGGAGAATATTTGAGCTAAGAATAGACCACTATGATCTAAAACATTTTTTTGGACGACCCCAATGAAATGTCATACAAACTAGATGGCTCAAATTTCTTAATGAATATGACTTTGAAATTAAACATATCAAAGGAAAAGAAAATCAGGTCGCTAATGCACTTAGCAAAAGAGAATATGATATGCATATGGTAGCCATCAACATGTACATGAATGATATGAAAAATAAAATTGTTGAAGCAACAAACTCAGATCAACAATATTTACAAATAAAAGAAACATTGTAGCAAGACAATTTCCAATAGAAATTTAAAAATTATGCACTGCAAGAGGATGGAATTCTCATGTATAAAGGAAAAATATATGTGCCAAATTCAAGAGAGTTGAAAAATATAGTTATGAGAGAAATGCATATTGTGTCATATGCTAGGCACCCAGGATATCAAAATCAATTACTGCTATAAGAAGCCATTTTTTTTGTCCGGAAATGAAGAAATAAGTGGCTAATTATATCACAAGGTGTCTCGAGTACTAGAAGGTGAAGACTGAACATAGACATCCATCTAGGTTGTTACATCCATTTCGCATTCCAGAATGGAAATGGGAGGTAGTCATAGTTAATTTTATTACAAATCTTCCCATAATAGTGAAGCAACATGATTCCATCATGGTGGTGGTGGACAAATTGACTAAGGTTGCTTACACATTTTATTCCAGTAAAGACTACACACAAGGAAACAAATATTGTAGAGATATACATGAAAAAAGTTTCCATTCTACATGGAGTGCCCAAGGAAATCATTCCAGATAGAGATCCAAAGTTTGCATCCAATTTGTGAAAAGGTTTGTTCAAAGGATTTGGGACAAATTTAAATCTCAACACATCGTATCACCCAAAATCAGATGGTAAAACATAGAGGACGAACAAAATACTTGAAGACATGCTCAGGATGTATATGATGGACCATACATCAAAGTGACATGATTGCATCCACTTATTTGAATTTGATTACAATAATGGGTATCAAGCTTGATTAAAAATGAGCCCATTTGAAGCATTGTATGGAAGGAAGTGTAACACACCAGTAAGTTGGGATAACCTAGTAGACAAAGCTATCATTGGGACAGATTTGTTGAAGGAAATGGAAGAATAGATGACAAAGATTTGACATAATTTAAAGCTTTCCCATGACAGGAAGAAAAGTTATGCATACAAGAACATGGTTTTAAAATATTTTAAAGTGGGTGAACATGTATTTTTGAAATTGAAAGCGAAGATAAGTTCACTAAGATTAAGAAGTTTCCCAAAGTTGGCAACAAGATACTATGGGCCTTTTGAGATCTTAGAAAATATAGGCCAATTTGCATACATGCTAGCATTGTCTATATTCATGAGAGTGCATAATATATTTCATGTGTCATTATTAAATAAATATGTGTCTGGCCCTAACCACATAATTGATTGGATTATGATCCAAGTAGAGAACAAAGGAAATTTTTTGGTGGAACTAGTATGCATCCTGGACCAGAAAGTCAAAGTGCTCAGGAACAAAGTAATTTGCCTAGTAAATATCCAATGGAATTTCTATAGTCCTGAAGATGCAACATGGGAGCATGAAGAAACTATGTAGGAGGAATACCCACAATGTTTTGACAATTTTGGAGAAAGCATAAGCTAAAAATGAAAGACTCCATTTTGGGTAGCTAGAGTTATGGAACCACATCTAAGAATTCATGGTCACCTGCATTGACATTCCTGATAAAATAATGGTATATCTTGATGGATTGAGAGCAGTGAAGGGGGCACATTCCTTCGGTCAACATGTTGAGATGAACAAGAGATTATGGTTGGAATTGTTGTTCGAGGGAAACATATTGCAAATTTTGTTTTCTAAATATTATGATGTAAAATTTGTACATGTATATTGGCATGGTGCTGTGCACAAAGATGGTGCACAATTATAGGGGCAGGGGACTGTAACATCCCCACTATAATACCTAGTTTAATTAATGCATAAAGTATATATGAATGTGATTGTGGCTAAGCAATGCAATATTGGGAATTGTATTTTCTGAATTTTAATAAATAAAATATGATGCCCGTTGCTGGAGGACATGGACAGAGATGGGGCTTGAGTTTTCCACAAGAGAAGGGAGTGTATAAGAGGGGTCCAAGGAAAAAATTATTTATGAGTATTAGTCTAAACCCACATTCCTAAATTTTTTTATCATTATGTATAAACTTTCTATTTTGTTGTTGAGTGTTCCCAAAGCTAACCATTAAATGCATGTAAGAGGGTGGGTGTGAGAAGTTACATACCATAGTTATTGGGAACATGGGGTTGAGTACAATCAGTTTAAGGATGAGTATGAGTTAATTTTCTTATGGAAAGAGAGGAAATTTGTATGGGAAGAACAAGAATTTTCTGGATAGTCATCATTTTGGATGATCATGGGTAAAACAAGGAAAAAGAAGAGCTCTAGAGCTGGAACAAAAACAAAGGGAGAATTTTTGGAGTTGTTGAAGACTAAAGAAGAAAGTTGTCGGGATTGTAGAAGAACCAAGTTGTCAGGCCTAAAGAGTGGACTCCTATATGATTTGCACTATAACAACAAGTGATTGTTGTTGTTTTATTGGTAGTTTTTCCTACCAATGAGTTCCCTAGAGTTCCTAGTAATGATATTCCTGGTTACCTATGCCAGAGAGACCCTAATAGACAAATGGGATGACCGGTGAAATAAGAGAAGTGAAGGGATACATTTCTTGGGTTGGGAAGGTCAAAAGGAAGAGAGATTATGGAAATCGGGTTATTTGTAGGAGAATACCAGTGGGTTGTGAGATATCTAAGTTGTGAGTGGATTGTGAGAACCACCCTCTTTTGAGGATTCCTAGCCATAACTTGGGGTTGAATTTCTATTGATATCTAGAACAACAAGTATATGGTTGGGTGGAATGTCTAACGTCCCAAGCAGTTGGTTGCACAACAGTTTAAAAAAGATAAGTGTTTATCTATTTTTCTTAGTTATTTATGAGTTAATTGTTGTCTATTTTTACTATGTGTATGAGAATAAATTATATGTTGTTGTAATAAATTTATTAGTTACATTCATGTTTATTTAACATGTTTTATTTGCATTTAATTAATAGTATTCGAATGGTTAAATCTGCGTGTATTCTTATAGTTGGTAAGCTACAGGATTAGTTAATAGAAAATTTTGAATTATGGGTATTGCCAAATGGTAATGTTCCTCGATTAAGCTAGGGGATGTTACACATGTGTTCATGAGAATCATGGTAGTTTTGAAATAACTATCTACGGTTGAGAGTCCTTGGAGTTTCCAGCATTGATATTTCCTGACCAGTAGCACTACATCTCTAGAAAGAAGTGGAATAACTTGAGGGACCTCATTGCAAATAATTGGTTTCATTTCTTTGGGTTGTGCAGGTTGAAGGGGAAGAGATCTGGTAAAATAGGATTGTTGTGTGGTCGAGAAAAATGTGAGAGATTGTTAGTTGATTGTTGTGTTTTAGAGTCGGCCTAGGACCCGTCTTTATGGATTCATAGCCTCGAATCGGTGGAAGATTGTTGTATAAAGTTATGTGCAATAGAGCCTAAGGTTGGGTGGAACGTCTGACATATGTATCCAGTTGGTGAATGGTTTGTTTAAAGAAAATTTATCTCTGTGTTTTCTCTATAATTTATATTTCATTATGTATTAATTATCTCTGAGATGTGTTTATATTGTGCATATATGTTGTTAATGTTGTGCATGGCATATTAACCATTTCCTTTATGGTTTAGCATGTTCTTGTTAATTGCA
>JASDQU010187672.1:4972-19226 GCA_032191745.1 Picea mariana
TGGCTCTACAAGTTGACCTTCTCCTCTTGTGAGTTTCAACCTTGTGAGCATCAGAAAACAAAACACTTGCAAATAATCAAGTCTTCAAAAACCTATGCTCTGATACCAACTTGATCTAAAAATGAAGAAGACTTGTATTCTTGAAAATATTTGCAAGTTAAATTTATGTGTTAAAGCAAATCGATCAACTTTGCAACACAAATTTAATACGATTTACTCATTCAAGATGCATATAAATAGCAACATAATCAATGAATAGAAAACAAATAACACAGCAAATGATAAAGGAGTTCACCCCTCTCTTGGGATACATCTCCTGGTCCAGCTTCCAATGGATCATTTGTATTATTTGCTCAAAGTGCTCAAAAATGTGCTTTACAATGCCCAAAATTCCAAATAGACTGCTCCAATGGCTTCAGAGCATCCAAAAACCCCTAGCTGGGATTTTTCGACACCTCGTTTGGCCAAAAAATGAAGTAGATAGGCTTCCTGGAAGTCTCCCCTTCAAGCTTGTTGTCTCTGCATCTACAAAATGCACCTCTCTGGCTCAACCTATCCCACACGCAATTTAAAGCGTAAAAACTTGGCACTGGGTGCAACTGCACAACCGGTCCAAACTATCGAATCATTATGTGCTTGCCCTAACTACCAAGGCCCGTGGGCACATGGCAGTCACATGACCGCGCGCCAACACAATAGGGCTTAAATTTAAACAACCGTAATGTTAACCCACACGTATATATATATTGGTCACATGTTATACCAAACTGTGCATATATTAAATGGTTATAACATGGTTACAGTGGTAACCACCGTAGCTCTGATCGCATACAATACAACACATGACCACGGATCGGGGCTTAGCCCCGGCCCGGTCCACGCCCCCACATACATTTAAACAAATTTAAATATAATTCAATGTATATACATAGCAAGGAACATGTGTGGGCATGCCAGTTGGGTGGCCTTTCCCAAAGCTTTACCCTGCCCGGAGGTCACAGGGTCGACTCCTGCTGAGTGCAAAGGTTTTAACCAACCAGTAGGTGACACATGGTGACCTTTGATTGGGCCACGTATTGTCATCCCATTCGTTGCCAAAAAACACGTCACATGCCAACTATCCAATAATTGTCTGCCACATCAGTGTATGGCCTACCATGTCATCCATATGGCCTACCACGTCATCGCCCGTATGGACTGTACAGTCAGCATCCCCCCCTTTTTTTTTGCCTGATTTCCATTTTGAATAGAACGCGATATCTCTCGCTCCCGACGTCCGTTTCGACGAGGCCTACGCTCTCATTTGATTTGAAGTGATTCCGAGCACTTTGAATTTTTGAGCAAAATTTGATCCCCTGATCATGGCAAGGGGCTATCAGAAACCTTGTACCACTTGCAACTACTGCAACTTATTTGAGCATGTTATTGAATATTGTCCTGCATTGTTAGCCAAACTTCAGGAGAGATGAGGAGGAAACACACAAGTATAATTAATATTAGTAGAACCTTACAGAGTGGATCCTAGAGTCATTGTTATCACTAGAGGAGGCGCTTCTACAGGAGAAGACAGGATGACTCCAACAAAGAATACAGACGAATTAGGGGTCATGAGAACTACAGAGAAGACACTTGAGTTTGATCCGAGGAAAGAAAAGAAGATATTTGAAGAGGCAAGAAGAGAATTTGGAGGAGATCAAGTTTCTTCATCAAAGGCACAACCAAAAGTGAGAGAATGTGTGATGCCTCTGGAATTCGATCATTTTGCATCACCGGGAGAAGGAAAAGAGGTAAGAAATGTTGTTAGTTTCATGTATACGTTCATTGATTTGATTAAGGATGAAAGATCCATATAAGAAATACAACACTTGATCTGATAGTATGAACCAGGGAAGGTAGACCTTCTACTAAATAGAGCAGTACATCAAGTATCCAAAAAGAGAAGGAAAAGTAAGGAACTACACCTTAATGTTCATATTGGATATTATGATATAGATTATGTGGTCCTCTACTTAGGATCAGAATTCAATGTTATGACGAAGCAGACCTAGGCCCTGATGGGAAAGCCTAAGTTAATTTACTCCCCTATCAGGCTTTGAATGGCTAATCGATAGGCAATAAGCCCTTTTGGAGATTGTATCATGTCTCTGTGGACATCAACGGGGTAAGATCATTTGTGGACTTCGAGGTGATTGAGATAGTTGATGAAAACTATCCTTATCCTACACTGTTAGGAATTGATTGGCATTTCAACAATTCCACTGTTGCTGACTTAAAGAAAATAAGAATGATGTTTGAAGGTGATGGCCTTAGGGTCATTTCACCTCTAGATCATGATGAAGGTCGAAGATACAAATAACCCATCATAGAAGAATACCGCGCATATGAGCTAGAGAATATATATAAATTGATAGTGACACATCAGGATTACATTAATCCTACAACACATGGGAATTTAAGTTGGCAAAGTGACAATGCATTCTCATCAGACTCAGAAGAAGCACTGGAGAATTGGCAGAACAAAATGTATGAAGTCTCTGCGCAGAGTTGTGCTAGATTGACCAGAGAAGTTCACTGGATTGGCACATAAGTAAGAAATCTGCCCACATTTGATGGTTTAAATAATTTAGAAACATTCTTATCAAATTTTGAAGAAATTGTACCAGTAAAACATAGATTGTTGGTGCTGGATGAGGCTTTGAAATCAACTCCAGCAAGATGGATGGGGAGACATAAGAAATAACATCGCAGACTAGATGCAATGTTGCACTTTGATGGCAGTTCGCTTCTCAGAACAAGTAGAAGGATGTGAAGTTCGATACATATGTCAAAGTTGTCTGAAGGACCATGTGCGAGGTTGTGAGGAGGCTTGGAACAACTTTCCTCAAGAACAATGGGTGCATAAGTTCATCAACACTCTGGACACAATGCCTATTAATTGGTATCTTCAAGAAGAACTACGCCTCACCACTTCATATTGGTAAGGTATGATTCAAAACTTTGTAGCTACATTTTCATTTGAAATCCAATACCCTTTAGTAGATCAAGCTCTACAAGCTGTAAGAAAAAAATTATTTGAGGAGGCACCTAGCCTCCTTGTTGAGAAAGAAGAGGATGAATGGAATGAACCTCTTCAGAAATTGCAAGGATGTTACAATATCAATGTTGATGAAGATGATGATCCTAGGAATGTGAACATCGTAGAAACAGAAGGCCAGAGAGATGTAGAAGGACCATGAGTTGAACTATCTTTCATTGGACAACCAATTAAAATCAAGAAAGTTAATATTGGAACAATGCAAGAACCTAAGCTTACTAATGTTGGAGATTACTAGGATGATGCCAACATTGATAAGATCATATAACTACTGCACGAATATCAGGACTTGTTCCCAACCAAGTTCACTTATATGAAGGGAATTAAAGGGCCCATGGGAGAGATGAAGATCCCCTTGAAGCCATATGTCAGGCCAGTTAAGAAGAGACCCTACAGATTGAATACAAAATATAAGAAGAAAGTAAATATTGAACTAGACAGGATGTTGGAAGTAAGAATCATCGAACTCATGGAAGAGTCAGAAGACAGGAGAGATCAGGATAGGTTTAGATCTCAGAAAGATGAGTGATTCCTGTTTGCATGACCCATTCCCTACACCATTTACAGATGAAGTGTTAGATAATGTAGCAGGTCAGTAAGTTTACTCCTTCACAGATGGATTTTCAGGTTATCACCAGATTAGGATTGCCAAGGAAGATCACCACAAGACCACATTTGCAATAGAATGGGGATCCTACTAGTACACAGTGATGCCTTTTGGATTTAAGAATGCACCAACCATCTTTTCTAGGGTGGTGGTCGAAGCATTCAAAGAGTTTTTACATAAATGTTTGGAAGCATATTTTGATGATTGGATTGTTTTTAGCTTATTACAAAACCATATTGAATGTTTAAGACTAATGTTGGATAAGTGCAGGCAATGTCATATTTCCCTGAACCTGAATAAGTGCATCTTCTTTTCACCCCTTGGAGTGTTGTTAGGGCACATTGTGTGTAAGCAGGGGTTGCTAGTAGATCCATCCAAGATTTCCATTATTGTTTATCTACCCCCCCTACCTCAGTCAGACAAGTGTGCACCGCGATGGGAAATACTGGATACTACAGGAAGTTCATTAAGGGCTATGCACAGATTACAACACCTATGGAGAAGTTATTAAAGAAAGATTTTCAGTTTCAATGGAAAGAATAATGTCAGCATAGCTTCGACACACTGAAACAGAAAATGGTTACTGTGCCTATTCTGGTTTTCCCAGATTGGAGCATGGAATTTCACATGCATGTCAATGCTTCATCTATTGCATTAGGAGCAGTGTTAGCACAACCAGGAGCAGGAGATATTGACCATCTGTTAGCCTTTTATAGAAAGAATCTATCTATAAATGAGATAAACTACACTACCACTGAGAGAGAAGGTTTAACCATGGTGTACAAGCTGTAGAAGTTTCGACACTATTTGCTCGGAGAAAATTTTAAGATGTTCACTAATCACTCTACATTGAAATACCTAGTCAACAAGCCAATGTTTGGGGGAAGGATATGCATATGGTTACTGCTATTCTAGGAATATGATTTTGAAATAGTGGTCAAGTCAGGAAGAATGAATAAGGGACCTTACCACTTATCTAGGTTGGAGCATGGAGAGGAACCTACTAGTTTGGAGGATACACTACCAGATGCACAATTGTTGTCCATCAGAAGGGTTGATGATTAGTTCGCCAAGATAGTCCAGTTCCTATCAACAAGAATGTCACCTCATGAATATACAATCATTAAGAAGAAACAACTTGTAGTTCGTGTTGTAGATTTTTCACTTATAGCTGGACAACTATACAAGATGGGACCTGATGAGATCACGAGATGTGTTATGGAGGCAGAAAGGCCATTGATTATGGAAAAAGAGAATGAATACATTGTAGGAGGACACTATGTAGGGAAAGAAACATCACAAAAGGTTCTTAGAGATGGCCTCTAGTGGCCTACTTTACATAAAGATGCTAAGGAATATTATAAAGCCTACGATGTATGCCAAAGAGTTGGGAAACCTTCCAAAAGATATGAGATTCCTTTAGCACCATATTTGACCTTACAGGCATTTGAGAAATGTGCCATTGATTTCGTGGGACCTATTAACCCACCAGGAAAGCGCACAGGAGCTAGATACATCATCACTGTGACAAAATATTTAACCAGATGGGCAGAAGCAAGAGCATTGGAGGACTGTAGTGCAACTACAGTCGTGTGATTTATATTTGATGATATCATAACTAGGTTTGGATGCCTGAATACCCTGATGAGAGATGAAGGTACACACTTTATTAATAAGAATATCGAAGCTTTGACTCGTGAATTCGAAGTCCACCATTAGAAGAGTACTTCCTACCATCCACAAGTGAATGGGATGGTCGAAGCTTTCAAGAAGATCTTGGAGACAATGTTGATGAATATTTGCAGTGTGAACAGGGACGATTGGGATTTGAGAGTAGCAGCAGTACTATGGGCCTATAGAGCTACTTGCAAGAAGATGACAATGCAGGCTCCCTATAAGTTGGTGTATGGTATAGAAGCAATTGTCCCTATGGAATATTTGGTTCCTAGTCTCAGAATTGCAGCATTCGCAGATATGGATGACATTGGCGCTATTCAACAGAGGCTTGCGCAGTTGGTAGAACTAGAAGAAGACCAATTTGTTGCAAGATTCCGTCAAAAGGTACAGAAGGAACGAGAAAAGGCCTACCATGACAGACATATCAAGAAAAAATCCTTTAAGCAAGGAGATATAATTTATTTGATCCTTCATGAACTTGCTAAACATCAGTTGTAGGCATCAACAATATTCTGTTCTGTTTTGGTACCAGAAATCCTATTTTGGTCCAGTACCAGTCTAGTACAAGAGTCTGTCCTTCTACAGTACTATCAAGACATATTGACAAAGAATATTTCAAAATATTATGTCAATTAATCTGGAGTATGAAGCCATGCAACAACCACTTAAGATGGAACCACAAAGCCAAAAGCAGTATCAAATGGCAACCCTTCTGTTGACAACTAAAGGGAAGTATTTTAATTTCTTTTGGTTTTGTTGCTGAGAAGGACTTTAATTTCTTTTGGTTCTGTTGCTGAGAAGAACTTTAATTTATTTTGGTTATGTTGCTTAAAAACAAAATAAAAAGAGGAACACAATCTTTACCTATGAGAACCATAATCCACTTTAAAGACTAGAAGTTGCCTTTACCTAGTATTTTAGCATGATTTAAAAGAAAAAAATATATATTAGCCTATAAGCAACTATCTCACCCTAACCAGACTTCAATAGTATTCATTGGATTATCTTATTAAAGAGTAACATATGAGTATATAAACACTCTCTACCATGGGCACACTACCAAAAATTTTATGGCAGAGGATGTACCAGTACCCTAAGGAAACTTTAGGTCATTCTCTTATAGACAACTTCAGACAAAAGTATACATCTGGATCACTCTAAAGAAATAATGTGCATAAAAGTTTATTTTTCCTTCAGACAATTCTTTAAAAGACATACAAAAGAAGAGTATATTCCTTCCAAACCAATACCATCCCACCCTGTAAAAAGATTTTCAAATGAGCCTCCCCTTTCACTGTGCAAAGCACTCTTTAAATACAAACCAAAATAGGTGACTATGGACAAGAATCCTAATCCGGATTATTTTTGGCACAAAATGAGAGCAGAGATATAATAAAGAATTTCACAGAGATATTGCAGATATTCAATAATATAACAGAAATGTATCAGAGATTCAACCATAAACATAGATATACAGTAATACACGATTTATATTAATCAAAGAAATGTACAGAGACTGTAAAAATACAGAGCGAAAGACTCGCTAGAATGGTGGCAGCTTATCTCTGAGAAGAGATGTGATGGCTACTCGCATTCACAAGAAGATGATTACAATGAGGCTCTGAAGGCCTTTTTTACAATAAAATGGAATGCCAAAAACCCTAGACATCCAAAAACCTAACCCTAGGAGATGAAGCACCAAAATTCATGTGGGCCCCGTTTGGGTAAGTTGGTGCATCAACTTCCCGGGGTCGTAACTTTTGCATACGATCTTCGTTTTAGACGTATGATAGCTCGTTGGAAAGGTATCATCGAGGAGATTAATTTTGGGGGATCAATTACTCCTTTGGATATCATTGAGAACCTTGATCTCGAAAAAACTTCATTTAGGCCCTCAAAATGGCCCCATAAGTTAAAACCTGCTAAAAATAGTAAATTGCCAAAATTGCTAGAAAGTTGTTTTGAGCCAGTTGGAAAAGGTGGGTGACCACCAATATCCACCTGGATCAAATCCTCTAATGGAAAAAGGGTTTAGGAGACTAACCCGTTGGGATACTGAACAGGTATGCTGGCAGCGGGTACCGGTCTGTGGTATGACTAGGAAAACCCATCAGGGTACTGAACAGGCCTGTTGGCAATGGGGCATTCTTCCTGGGGAAGGAACCTCTCACTAATTATTACAAATACCCCACTGGAGTACTGAATAGGCTTGTTGGCAGTGGGTTCTAGTTGAAACATGTCTCATCTATACTTGTCTAATTGAAAATTTCACTTTTTGTCATCCAAAACAAAAAGAGTAAAGGTCATTATTGACTTTCATGAGATACAAAACTCCAGATTAATCAGCAACATAATGTCCATTGGAGAATCACCCTAAGTCAACTTACCGTTCTAACATCTAAAACCTACACTATCTAAGAAGGAAACTTCTTAAGAGTGGAGCCCTAACTAGGGAGTCTAACCTACTTATATTGTGAAATTTATCTATAACAACCAATGATAGTAAATATTTGAATCAAGTTAGGTGGGATCTGTTCTTCTGGAAAACATATATGTATTCCCATGTTTCACTGTTGAATGCTACCTCTGTCAATAATCCATTAAAAGCATGGCAATTTCATTTTTTGGTATGAGATGCAAACATATATATTCCCTGGTTTCACTGTTGAATGCTACCTTTGTTAATAATCCATTAAAAGCAGGGCAATTTCATTTTTTTCTGGCATGAGATCATATGATAAGTGATAAGTTGTACTTCTAAAATTTGATTGGTTTCTTTTTCTGTTATCATCTTTCTCCATTATGATATAAAATGATTGAATCTTCTTGCCTACAGATATACAACATCTTCGACATGGGGGGAAGGTCAAAGAGCCCCTTCAGAACTCTTTTCTAGACTCATATAATCCACTTGCAAAACCAAATACAAAGAAGATAAGCACAGAATAACAGAAGTACAAGACATTCCCGTACCAAGTTTTCAAGAAGCTTCAGTCTAAAAGGATGAATCCTGACAATTTACAAGTAGTCACACATGCTATGGGTATCGATCATACAAAGGTGAAAGAAAAGGTAAAATGGTATTTATTTTCCTATGCTCATAAAACTACAATAAGTATGAAAATATATACTAGATCTTTTGACCTTAGTATTAAACCCATGTGTCTATCCCTCATACCTATATGCCTAAACCTAATTAATCCTCTCATAGCTCTTGAACATGGTTAAAGGAAAAAATCATATCAAAATATGAAGCATGCATAGCAATGATAAACCACAAATATATTTTATCCTTAAACAATTCATGAACCCATCTTATATCATGAACCACGATCCAACATTAATTTCACCCCCCAAAAGTCCAATCACCTCTTCCAAAATGATGCCCTGATACCCGATGTCTTATCCTCATCATTACAGTAACGGGTAGATATGAAATGGCTTATCTGGTGGCAAAGCCATCCAGATAAGCCTCATTTGGTCATAATTTTTCCTTGCAGCACCCTCACTTAAACTTACCATTCGCAACACCATCACCATATTTCCCCTTGTCGTGAGCTTTTCTCCAGTTCTGAGCCTACTCCTTTCTGGTACCAAACCCTTCATCAATTAACTAAACCCTTGTGCTACAGCCCAATCCTTTTCTCAACTTATAACGATGGTCATTACTAGACACGAACTAGTTTTCCAAATTTATAGGGAAACCGAGGAATACCAATTATGTCAAGAAAAATATGCTAGATTGGGGTGGATACCGTTTCTAGAAAAATTTACAGGCTGGCAAGAGAAGATTTCTCAGGAATTTATACAGAGCTATGATGGAGAGACTGCACGTATAGGCAATCTACAACTGATAATTAATGAAGCAACCATAAGGAAGGTTACAGGACTACCTAGCAGAGGAGCTAAATACTTTAAAGGTGTAGGAATTAACAAAGAAATGTGCCAACAATTCTTGAAGGTAGATCATCAGCACCCTGACTGGAAGAAGGGGATCCCTAGGAACTACATCAAAGAAGAATACCATCCAATGAGTACCAGTCTTCAACGATTTGTCACCTGTGAAGTAAGGTATGATGTGACCTTCATCTATCATCTTAGGCTCCTATTACATTTTGAAGGAGGCCCTAAAATCGATTTTCCATATTTTCTATGGATGATTTTGAATAAAATGGTAAGAGGTGTTAAATCCATCTCCAAAGTAGAGAAGACTAACATTTACCATCAAGGTCTCATTAAAATTCTAGTTTTTCATGAGCTTAGGAAACAGAGGATTAGTCGGAAAACCCTTATCACACAATACCTTCCCATAGGAAACAAATCTGTGGAGGAAACCCAGCATGGTCCAAAAATAAGTAAGGAACCCCAAGAGAAAAAGAGAAAGAAGGATAAGACAACTCCACCATAATCTAGGGCAGTGAGACAACATGAAAAGGTGGGGTCCTCTTCCACAGTCAACAAGACTTCTAAAAGCTATGAATCAAAAGGTAAAAACAAATTATTAGAGGAGACTTCAACGGTGGCAGTTGAGAAAGAGGACCATCAGAAAATGATGAAGAAAAGGAAGCATAGCCCAGAAACTAAAAGTAAATAGTCTGTGGCACAACCCCTTGTCACCATTTCACAATTAGAGAAGAAGAAAAGGAAGCCTGTGAGCATTCCTAATCCGGTACCTCCTTGTAAAAGAACTACGCGGAGCATGGCAAAGAAGGGAAAAACAATAGTCAATCCTCATACACAGGAAGATCCAATCAACCTTACCTCCCCTTCTGAGGATTTACCAATCCAAGATGACATCCCTAGTCTGTCTGAGGAGTAAGCCACTATTACTTTATGTGGGATGAGGGAGGAATTTGAGGAAAGGGAGTGCACCCAGTGAGCAATGGTACAATCAACAAAGAACTTGACAAAATAACAAATGAAGAAAAGGATTGGGGAATTACAAAAACAAAATCAAGAACTCCAACAGGAAGCAAAGGAATATCTACTCTTGGACAGATCTATCAAAAAGGAAAATGAGCAGTTGAAAGCAACCAACCAACAAATTCAAGACGACCATGAAGAGACCTCTAACAAGCTCAAGAAGGTATTACGACTCCTACAGTACATTAGGGTCATCAAAAGGGAGCTAAGAGAAGAGGCTTCAACCATCAACATCATTGATCCACCAAAG
Source organism: Picea mariana (assembly GCA_032191745.1). Taxonomy (NCBI): domain Eukaryota; kingdom Viridiplantae; phylum Streptophyta; class Pinopsida; order Pinales; family Pinaceae; genus Picea; species Picea mariana. The sequence goes on from JASDQU010187672.1 coordinate 15,524, forward strand.
TAAAGAACACAGTCTCAAGTTTTGAAAAATTTTGGGTTTTGTTTTCAGTTGCATGAGGACATGCAATGATTTTGGCATGGGGGAATGTTGAGACCCGAAATTGACATTCCCATTACCCTATTATACTCTTCACCTATACCTTTTTGGCCTACTTAAAGCTTGAGTGAATGACAAGAATGCTACCAATTTCCAGTAATAAGGTCATAAGGTAAAGTATGGTTAATTCATGCAATTTGTGGTTTATTGAGTTAAGGAATTAAATATTTCATGTACTAATGCTCAATTTTTCATATGTGAATCCTTGACCTCTATATGTCTAGCGTTCCTATACCAGCTCATCTATCTGGTACCTGTGCACCAAGACTACTGTTGTCTGAATCCGGTACCAAACGCATGCGGTACTAAATCTTACCTGTTGCAATCTGGTACCAACAACCATGCTCTGTCATGATCCGGTACCAATGGCCACGCTCTGTCATGATCCGGTACCACCTTTTGCGCACTGTCATGATCCGGTACCATCTTCCTGTTACGATCCGGTACTAATATGGAAGAGCCTAATGTACTAAGTTAAGTTCTAGATCTCACGTAAGTCAATTGGTGGATGTCTATTTTCTATGATAAGAATATTTTGTTGATTGCCTCATCCTCATGCACTTTGTGTCATGAGGATGAGGCTAAATATGTAACCAAATGATTAAACTTAACAACTGACTGATTTGCAAATCACTTCGCCTCCTTGTGTTTCACGATTCAAACTATTAAATAGTCATGGCAAGGATGGTAGAGGGAGTAGGAGAGTTAGCATATCACCAATATGTAAAGCAGTGTATGATAGCATAGAACATATTCAGAGTGAAGATTAATAGAATGTCATTTTATCTCCATATTTTGATTATCCATGATTGAGTATGAGTTGAGTTGTTAACGAAAGTATGATTTTATGTTCTGAAATGTGAGTGAGAGTAATGTGTGTGTCAAAAGAAAGCTTTATGTAGACTTCAATAGCTGACCTATTGAAGCGACAAGGGCCCACCACCCAACAAAGGTCAGCCTCTTTGTAGATTAGCATTAATATTTGTTTTCAGTAGTATAAACATTGAATCAACTAAATCTTTAACTCTGTTAGATGATAGCAGTACATCTTAGATTAAGATTTCCATTCTATAATTTCTTAGAGATCTTTAATTACTCTGTTTTTGCATATGCTTTGTTTCTGTTCTCATGAATTTGATTTCCTTGAGTGATCATAGCTGTTGGCAGCAATAGTCAACACTACTTGGATAAGAACTATTGAATTTCATTGTGAACCACAGCAGAACCAACATATTGACTATTGAACTACCCATTCTATGCTGATTGATGTGTGATTTCCTTTCAGAAAGTGTGGATTGCATAGTTAGCTTTCTGGGTCAGACATCACAGTTGATCTATCAAACCAATTCCATCTCATACTTACATGTGCCATAATGGAATAGATAGCCTCTCTGTGAAAGACAACCAAAGTGCAATGTAGTTTGCTATTTTGATTTGTTTCTAGCATACATAATCTAGTTTGATTCTATACTCGTGACATTAGAAATTACCTTTCTTACTGGTGTCTTGTAACTCTGTTGATTACGAATCACGTATTGATAATTAATGAGTGCATTATATTAGACATATAAGTAGCACAACAGAGACTCTAAATTAATAGAAATGTAGATTGAAGATTCCAGATCTTGTCACTTCTGAGTTATGTGTTTCCTTGTCATCTCAGCTTTCTTATATATGTTTAATTGATGAATGCTTAGTTACAATTTAGTACAACCTCTACTGTGGAAATTATTATTCTTGTTATTTCAAATCATTTACAGTTTTTCCTCTGTATCCATTATCAAAAGATACAAGACCTGTAGATGCTTAGATTTCAACGTCATATGCTTCATTAATATTTTTCTCATTTCATAGTCTTCTGTTACAATTTGAGATTCCTCTGAAATTGATTCCTCACTTTGCTAATAGATTTATGTTTTTGTCCATATCATGCATGTTTCTTTTCTTTAAAATTTAACTCAGATACAAGAAAAGGCCTACAATTTGGTCATACTATTTATTTGTGTTTTGAAATCATTCTTGTTACATTGTGGAATAGAGATAACCAGCCTAAAAAGAAAACATAGAACTTTATCCTCCTTTACTTTCCTCCTTCATGACAGTACCAGTTGCAAGGCAGCCTAACATTGAGCCCAGTCTCTCGGATCAAACCAGCATTGCTCTAAATTTATTTAAAACTATTTTACAAACAGCTAATAACTAGGTTGACTTAGAATGTTCATTGGCAACAATTGAGAGAGATATCAATATCCAGGAAAACTGGGAATTTCGACAGAGACAGTTGAGAAACTGACAATAGACCTTACCTTTTTATCAATCTTTTTTCTATTCTTAGCTCCCTCTATTTTTTCAGATGCCTTGACAGTATACTTTAAATCCTTAAAGTATAAACTCAGGAAAAACAATCTCTCTGGAGGAGGTACCCCACCATCTAGGGGTCCCTTGGGCCCTGGGGGCAGTCACCTAGTCATCGCCACCCCCACTACAGCTACTCTGTGGATCAGGGTTTGTCACTCCGCTAGAAGCCCATATACTGCTCCAAAAATCCCTCATCCTGGATCCACGTCCACATGCCCTCAGGCACTCCCTATAGTACCACCTCCAATCAGCGGCGCAAATCCTCGAACTCTCCCTTGGCCCCTATCGGAGGAGCATGTGAAGGCCCTACACCAGGGTCATCAAATTAGTGTCTCCTTCCTTCTCTCTCATCCTCAACCAGCCTCACACCAACCTCATCCCACCGTCATCTCTCCCATGCCTGTGGTGGTCTCACGGGCCCCTAACGAGCCGATGCTCTGACCAACTCAACCTCTCGCCCATGAGGTCCCACATCTGCACACAAAACATACAAATGATAACATCAGCATCCATCCATACTTAAAACATATGCTATACTATATAAAAATCAAAACATCGCATAGATCAACATACCTCTACAGTCGAAAACCTCACCAGGGGGTAGCACCATCTCTAGGTCCTCCTAGAAATCAACCCCACTATATGGGAACTGGAGTATAATATGTGGCATCTAACGCCACACCTATCCAGCCTCAGCTGTAAAGTAATGGTCACCCTCCCCAGCCCCATGATGAACCAAGATCTTCACACACCGCCTCAATCGCGACTCTCGCACACTCAACATGCCTAACAAAACTCGCTGGTGCAACATGGGAACCCTCTCCAAAATCCAAGCTACCAAGATGGACCCAAAGGAGAACTCCCCTGAGTCAGTAGCTCAACACTTGTTGAGATGCCCCACCATCTTGGCATGAAGCATCAAACCCTAGGAAAAATTATCACCACTCAGTTGTTTATACTGAGAGGGGGGTGAATCAGTATCAAGTACAATTTAAAACCTTTTTCAAATTATACTTAAACCATTCAATTATATCCAATGATCAATGAACAATAGTATAAGAGTTACACCAATACACCACAATAAACCACAATACACCATGCACAATATATGAGAAATAATCAATAGTTATTGTTCAAGGGAAGTAATGACTTCCAAAGGTAGCTACAACTTCCAAATGTAAAGGGAGGGATAAGCCTCCAAGAGGAAGATACAATCCTCCAATATCAAGAGAGAGTTGAACTCTCCATC
>JASDQU010187673.1:0-20487 GCA_032191745.1 Picea mariana
TCTAACTTTTATAAAATAATATTTAATAATAAAAAATAAAAAAATAATTTTATTCTTTTGTTAAAAAATATTGAAAACTCAAGATCTTAAGAATATGACAATAAGGAACATTGATAAAAGTTTTGTCACTTTGAATGCATATCATAGGCTAGGTATTACTGGGTTTCTAGGCAAAAGGGATGAAATGGGAACTCGTCAAGACTCAGCGAGAACTATGGAAGTTATGACAACTGGCTAAAAACCTGGGGAAAAGGCAAATCTAGCACCAATTTGACGAAGTACTTTAAAACATTTATGGTGTACTTCTGAGTGCTAACACTGGCTCCAACTAGGATGGAGGCCTCTCTGTGAGGCTTCCAAGAACCTAACAGTTCTAGTCGCCTTATCCATGGGCTATGGAGTCAACCGTGCAACCAACCTCTAAACACTGTAAAAAACTGCCACTTATTCAAGAAACTGAAAGACTCGCTAGAAACTGAAGGAAAGCAATGCTCAGGAAGTGAGCTTATTACCTATTCTACCCTACCCTAACCAGATCGACAACTTGCTTAATTAAAGGCAATTTTCCACAGTAACCACTCAAGAAACTTCATGACTGAAGGAATCCCATCCATATCACTGATCAATAGAGAATAACAGAGGTCTGAAAACAGAGATAGAAATCCTATTAGAGAAACATGTTTACCCATGAATACCCGTGGAATAATGAAAACTAGAATTTTCAGACAATTTGAAACATATGACTCCATATAAGATGCAATTGGATCCTTGAGACCATGATTGGAAACTTGCTGATTAAGAAAATACAACTGCTCATACATACATTCCTCTTTGCTTGAAAACAAACAACCTTGTGGTTCCTTTGAGATCATATCTTGATCATTAACAATTTCAATCTCTTTGTTTTCGACATGATGATCACAAGATAGTGATACAACAGGGTTTAAACTACACTGATAATTATGATTATCCAAGAACATATAGCTATCTATGCAATCATCAGCTATGATATGTTCAACATGCTTTGAAAACTGATCATAAACTAGACATGCATCCTTGTCCATAGAAAAATCTGCAAGTGTTGAAGAATCCGATTCCGAATGTGAATCATACTTACATCCTTGCTGCTGTTCCAAATCTGATTCATACTCACTGTCTTCTTGCTCATATGCATGCATATTTTCAAAGCAAACCTGATCTTGGATCCTCCTGGAAGCACAGATGTTCTCCTCAACTTCTTGAGCATATTCAAATAAGATTCTTAAGGATGAATACTTTCTTTCTCTCAGGAGAAGGACACGTTCTGGATACTTAGCCATAACATAGAACACCATGGCATCAATCTCTGTAGGCCGGATCTCCAAGGGCATGTCATGATAAATGTTGCAGAACCTTGTTTTAAAGACGAACATAGCTTCTTCCTCTCCTCTCCTCAAAGCATAAAAATCAATGAGGTACAAATCAAGGGACTTGTTCTCACCCCAATACTTTAAAAATTCATTGCACAATCCGACGCAATAACCAATGGAATCGGCTCCCAAACCCTTAAACCACACAACAACATCTCCAAAAAAGGATTTGGAGAAAAACCTCATGGTAACATCATCATGAACTATCTCAAATTGATCAACAAAGTTCTCAAAGGCCTCCAAATGCCTCTCAACTGTAACATGATCTTCTCCAAAGAACCGAGGAAGATACCCAAGGAAATAAAGAGGATAAGGATGAAGGAAATATGGCAGCGTTAAAGGTTTGAACATCTTTTCTTTGATTCTAGTTTGAAAACTAGTGGGATGGATATGAGGTTTAACAAGATGATGGCAAGGTTCAATAGTAACAACATAAGGTGATGAGATCTCTGAAGGCTTTGAATCAACTTCATCACTCTCAAGGTTACAAGGCTGATCAATTTTAGGAGGGATTTCAATACAAAGTTCATCCTTTTGAATAGGTTGAGGTGAAGGTATCAAATCAAAATCTACAACACAGGCAGAAGGAAGGTCTTCTTCTTCCAAGGATGGATATATAAAAGAAGATTGATGATCATCCGAATATACAAAACACAAGATGATCATTTTAATACGTGAAGGGAAAAGTAAAAATGAGCTGATAAAAAGCAATAACAACTCATGAAGAAGGCTCATAAATAGATACCTGGTCATCTTTCTGTCAACAGGATCCTCCCTAGTGGAGTCTTTCATTGTGGAGTTGCCAGGTAGATAATTACAATCAATTTTATGTATCCCTCTCTTGTCTACCTTCAAGAGATGGATCTATGTCATTCTTCCCAAAGAACTCTTCAATCTACTCACATCCGTTCCCTGGGAACGATGCCATTTATGTTATCACTGAGAATCACCCTTTGACTGCAAGAGGATAAGCCCAATACCCATAAAGATAAAGATACGTTTTATGATATGATAGCAAATGGATGAAAATTCAAGAAAAATAGTGTCAATTACAACTTACTTCATATAATTTGCATCAACAAATAAGCCTATGAATAACTTTGATCATGGTTTTAGAAAAATGATAGGTAGGTGAAAGACTTAATAAGAATAAAAATGAAATGTCTATCAGCTACATCAGGCAGTATGACAAACATATAAAGCAAAACTCTCTGAAATAATATCTTCTTATAGTCAAAGAGATGAATTCTGACATATCTGTAAACAACATTACAACAGATCCTCTATTGCAACAATTTATAAAGAAGTCAAATGAATCCTTCACTGGACTGTAATCAGAATTAGAAAGAAAACAAAGTGGTAGTAAAAGAACTGATCTTTATTATCCAGATAATCTTAAGTTTGATACATAAAATAGAAGACCTTTTTGTAAAAATACACAGTCTAAAGTATGAGTCTCTCAATCCATTCGAACATCCTTTCTCATTTGGAACATGGATTTATAACAAAAAGGAAAGGAAACAACTAGCGGTGCGAGCCGGCCCTTCCTCACATCAGATTCTCCAACAACAACTATCAATTGAACACATGGGCTAACAACTATTAAAAAACTACTACAAAAAAGGAGTCGTGTTGGCCCTTGACCAGGTTTTTGGTCATGTTTGACCAATTTTGGGACTTCGATAGGCTGGTTGAAGATGGAGCGCTAGGTGAAGTGGAGATCACGGGATCTCGCCACATTTTGTGCACTTTTTGGGTTTAGGGTTTATGTAATGGGTGTGGGATGTCAGCCCATGGGTCTTACCCATGCTTAGGCCCATTTTGTAAAGTATAAATAGAAAGCTAGGTGATGTAAGTAAGGGAGAGATATGCGGTGCTAAGTGCAAGCAATGTAAGTAGTTGGATCTATGTGATTGAGTTGGCTCTGTGCATACCATGTGTTGAGAAATTGCAGTGCTGAGTGCAAGTAATTGTAAGAAAGGCTATGTGTTGTGCCAAGCTCGGGGAAGGAGGATTTGGTGAGGTGCGCGTAGATCTCCTGTCCTATGCGGAGTTGGTTTTGAGGCTCTGTGCATGTAAGAAGATTGACAAAAGATAATAAAGAAGAAGAAGAGTTGGTGGACGTAGCCCCACACTGGGGGTGAACCACGTATATCCTGTGTTATGGTTGCTTTGTGTGATTGATGTGATTTATGCCTAGTGTTGTTATATTTATGTATGTTAGATGCATATGATATAGTATCTTAGTTCTTAGTAATGTGAATGAATGATAGATATGATCTATTTCTATGCGCTAAGTGCTTGAATGTGTTAGATCTTGTTGAATACTGCGCTGCTCTGTAATTAGGGTTTTACCTGCGATGTGAATAAGAGTTAAATACTAATGAATGTTAACTGTTAAGTGCTCTGTTAAGTATTGTAATAAAAAATCTATTTCCCAGCTAGGTTGCAGACACTTGAGTCTTGCAATGCCCCCTGCCTCTACCTCGGGCAATACTTCATCTGCTTCACAGGTGTTGTCGAAAGGGCCGATAGTTAGGGTTTTTTTGGTGCGCTATTGAAGCGTTGAACCCTGGGTCTGCCCCTGTGCCAAAAAATGGTTCCATTGCCGGGACCTGAAACTGTGATTGCTGAGAACTGGAGAAAAGAGAAAGCTCTGTGCGTAGATCTGTTGCCCTAGTGCACAATACTCTACTTGATTTGTGAAGCTCTGTGCTAAGAAGAGAATTCCGATATGAAGAAGAGAGGTAAGATCTTAAATCTTTGTGCTCTGATAAAGGTAAGATAAGTGGAAATTTTTGCTTCGAAAGAATGGATCTAGGTATGTTTAATAGATTTGGTCCTAGTCTTAAAACTAGGGCACACCTAGAAGAAATAATATATGATACGAATAGATCTGATAGAACTAGTGAAATATACGTTATCCCTATGCATAGACATAATTGTTAGACTAACAAATGGATGGAGGATCCTAGAAAGAATTTGTTGCAGGCCCATCACTGTGATCCCAGTGTGCAGTATAGGAAAGGTTGGGGATCATTCAAGAGAAAGATAGGATTGACTCTTTGTTATAGTTGTAGAATACTGGGACATCTTGCTAAGGAATGCCCTGGTAGAGGTCTTATTTCCCTTTGTTGTAAAGCTACTGGACATGAAGTTTTGGATTGCCCTAGAATTATTGATAAAGTTGAAAAGATGAATATGAGACAAGAAAACCTTGAGGAAGGCCAAAAGACTAAGAATATGCTAAAAAACCAGAAAGAATCAGAGGCTATATTATTGCAGATGAAAGAAACTCTGAAAGATCACAAAGACACCAGTTTATCAGAGATCTTAAAATAGAAAGAGTGCTGAGAAACAAGAATAAGAGACTTCGACATAGACTGTGTATTGGATGCAAAAACATAGGTGAATATCATGACAAAAAGTACTTGGGAAATCTTAGGAAAGCTTGCTATGGTTCCTTCATTGGGAGGGATAGGATTGTTTAAAGGAAAGATGATAACCCTACGTGGAAGACTTTCCCATGTACCTATGATTGCTCATGGAGCATCGACAGAAGAATAATTCGAGGTCATTAAGTTTGTTGACAACATCAACCCCTTTGCTCTTTTGCTAGGAAAGACCTGGGTTGAGAAAGATCAGATCTGAAGGAAAGAAGAAGAGGAAGCTCTAGAATAGAAAAAGAAAGAATTAAGGGATTTCATGGCTAAGAGAATAACGCTCTTAATAGAAGAAAATGAGGACAAGTTGAAGCAAATTAGGGCCAGAGACCGGGCTGTCGAAGTTGAAAAAGTGTAGGAAGACTTGAAGAACCTATCCATACAGGAAAGTAGAACACCTACTCCAGAACGTGAAGAAGTATTACCCTCGAACCCTATGAAAGAATCTCACCAGTGCGAAGTTACTATGTAGAGTACACACAAGAATCAGAATGGAAAGAGGAACCCAATAACTCAGATCATAGGAAAGAAGGCCAGAAATCTAAGCAAGAAGAAAGCTAAGTTAGAAAAATTGCAAGAGGTTCCAGAGAGGACTTCGCAGAAGGAAATCTTGCAGAATTTGAACCTCGTCGGGATATCAGAACAACGCAGATTGGCACTTCGCCATGACAGAGCAATATGATTGTTGGAGGCATCCCGACCGTTAGACCGATGCTCCAGAACGACTACAAACACAATTATTGCCGAAGTCATCGCCATTGGACAATTGGGACCGCGCCATAATGGATGGAACTGCATTGATTGAGGCGTTCCTACCCGTTGGAGGGATCCATTACAATGTTATCTATTTAACCCGTCGAACGTCTTATTGTAGACACTTTTGCAAACAATGATTATTGGAGCCCATAGAGAGCTGACGATTACTGCGTTGTGCTTATTGAGACCTCGCCACCCGTTCTATTACCTTCATTACTTGTTCACCGACTTGAGATATCTTATCTTGAGCATGCATGTCGGATGACATTAGCGTAGTAGAAAAGTCTGTCGAAGAGATCCTAATAGACCTCATGGCTGAGAAGATGATATCTGCAGGCGTACAAGCTTCGTCGACAAGAGGAGTGCAAGCATCCCCATCGACTGGATGTCAATCTGGGCCCTCCCAAACTGCGATAGAGAAACGAACCAAGCATCGTGATGACTTGGCGAATGCGAAGCTCATCCCATCAATCCTACCCAACTACATCCCACCTCTGGCTGGCGCAGTGAGTCTTACAACATCCTGAGGGACTTCGACTACACATTGATCACTGCATACCTCTTGAAGGGGATACGCGCAGTCAAACCACATTTGGAAAGGATTATGACATTGAAGATAAAAGACTATAACTTGGGAGATCGCAAGAACTATGACATGCTTGCACCTCACAAGTATTTAACCAAGACAACGGGGAAGAAGTCGAAGATAATCCCCCAACCATGGACAATGGACATCACGAGGTCCACGATCCTCAATGTGATGAAGTTACCACACTTCGGAATACATCAAGAGGTTAACATGTGCATTAAGCTCCCGCTATCGTGCTTCCGTGGTGGTTACCTATGGTTAGACATGCGTATCACAGTAGATCAGGCGCTGATCCACCAGATCACCGGATTAAGCATGCAAGGACCAGACCCACAAGAATTTTACCCAGGAAAGGCTGCAGATCGTGCCTTGGCATAGGAAATCAAAGACACCTATGGTGATGTGGAGAAGGGAAAGCGGGGCTACAAGGTAGCCTCCATCCAGAATGACGCAGTGCACCTAGCTTGCCAGTTGATCACTGGTAAGATCGTCAGAAAGAATAGGCCAACGCAGGTCACGGCGTTCATCGTCGACCTCGCAGGAAAATGCGTTGAAGGACTGCAAATGAACTCGGCGAGCTACCTCAGCAACCAGTTAGAGAAAGACTTCCGCAAAGCTCAGGATCGAGGCTATGAGTTTCATTTCAGTTGACTGCTGATTCTCATTGCCTTCATTGCTTGGGAGATGCCACAAGGAGAGACCTTCCCTGAAATTGAGTCATCCAAACCACTAGCTGCGAAGTTTACTATGCTATGGTACTCAAGCGACATGGCGAAGCAATGGCAGTCAAACGTGGTGTTCCACACCTACTATTTGCAGCTGAAGAGGGCCATTGAATCCTTCCCTCGCATGATGCTGAAAACACTGCATCGGTTAAGGCCATTTGCAAAGTTTCACGTAGATAGGAATTTTATATATATCACTATGCGCAGAGACGAACAAAAGGAGGATTTGCAGAGTTATTATAAACTCACCGAGGAAGACATGGAGGAAATCACCAAGGAGTGGCCTGAAGAATTCCTAGTGCTAGTTGAACAGACAAAACTGTCTGACTCTGACCTCATCGAAAGTCCTGTAGTCACCTGCGAAGAATACGATGCACCCAGCAACAGCAAGAAGAAAAAGAAAGAAGAGGTACAGAAAATACACAGCGCATCAGAAGAGAATGCATCAGATTCACCTGAAGGGGGAAGAGGTGACAAAGTAGACAAAGAAGAGGATGAAGGGGAAGAATACAAGAAGTAGAAGGGAGAAGTAAAACCACCTAAATATCCCCTCGAAGAGACATAGACATCCAAGAAAATAAAGGGTTCTCCAAAGAAACCTACATCGCGGAAGAATTCAAAAGCCAATAAACCGCCATTTCAGACTGTGCTAATGGTGGATGACATCGACCTTATCATTGCCGTTGTGTCAGACACCTCAGAGGATATCTTACAGAGAAGCAAAGCCAAACAAGAGACAATGTTTGACAGGATTGAAGTAGAGCTTAAAGGAGTACAACAGGCTCTCTATTCGAGCCGCACAGTGTCTACTACGCCACCGCCATCAGAAGGAGCAGAATTGGGAGATGAGCTTTCCCAGCTACGAAGATTAGAAAACTCGACAGAAGCTCACCTTCATCGTGTTCAGGAGGAAAAGGAACATGCCACATAGGCTCTGAAACAAGTAAAATAGGAATCCCTAGATCAACGACGGGTTACATAGCAAGAGAAATATGACCTCCAGGCGAATTTTGCATAGGATAGAGCGCAGATCCAGAAGGAGAAAGAAAAATTGCTCGCGGAGCAGATGGGAGTTAAAGAAGCAATCACCATAGCAATTCTCTCTGTGATGGGCTTAGAATAGAGGGAAGAATAAACCACTGAGAGCCAGGTGGGGAAGCTTACTGAATCCATACAATAGCTCCAAGAACAAATTGCAGAACTAGAATTACAATCCGTGCCAAACACTCCGCAGGAAGTGAGAGATCGGAGAGAGAAAACTGCCCAGAGCGCACAATTGAGAGAATCAAGGCATTGGCCTTGGAATCCAAGCAACTCAATAGTCGAAGTGCACAGACTTATGAGCGACTTGCAGAGAATCCAGAACTCAGGACATTGGAGTCACAGCTCCAGGAGGCGAAGCAACAAGAAACAACAGTGCAAGCATAGTTGAAGCCACTGTCAGCGGTGGAGAGAATGAAAAGGTCCTAGGAACAACGCACAGTTCAGCAATAGGTCCATGCCATCCAGAGTAAAGTCATGGAAGTGACCCAGAGACTCCAACCAGTGTAGGATGAAGCTTGCACACTTTTTGAGGAGATTGAAGGACAAGATGCACAACTAGAACAAGTGGTCACCTCAGTTGAACAGCGATTGGAAGGACCTGTCACCGAGAAGGTCATTCAGGAGTTCACCGAGCAAGAGGCTCTAGCAAAACAACAGTTCGAAGAATCTCGAGCCAAGATTGAGGCCTTCGAGGCAGAGTTACCCAGATTAGAGTAATTCAGGACGAGTCACAGGTGAGTGTTGGGGGCCTGTTGGCCCTTGACCAGGTTTTGTGGAAATGCTGGTCATGTTTGACCAATTTTGGGACTCCGACAGGATGGTCGAAGATGGAGTGCCAGGTGAAGTGGATATCGCGGGATCTCGCTACCTTTTGCACACTTTTTGGGTTTAGGGTTTATGTAACGGGTGTGGGATGTCGGCCCATGGGTCTTACCCATGATTAGGCCCATTTTGTAAAGTATAAATAGAAAGCTAGGTGATGTAAGTAAGGGAGAGATATGCGATGCTAAGTGATGTTGTGCTAAGTGCAAGAAATGTAAGTAGTTGGATCTATGTGATTGAGTTGGCTCTGTGCATACCATGTGTTGAGAACTTGCAGAGCTAAGTGCAAGTAATTGCAAGAAAGGCTCGATGCTCTGCCAAGCTTGGGGAAGGAGGATTTGGCGAGGTGCGCACAAATCTCCTGTCCTATGCGGAGTTGGTTTTGAGGCTATGTGCATGTAGGATATTGACAAAAGATAATAAAGAAGAAGAAGAGTTGGTGGACGTAGCCCCACGCTGGGGGTGAACCATGTATATCCTGTGTTATGGTTGCTTTGTGTGATTGATGTGATTTATGCTTAGTGTTGTTATCTTTATGTATGTTAGATGCATCTGATACAGTATCTTAGTGCTTAGTAATGTGAATGAATGCTAGATCTGAACTATTTCTATGCGCTAAGTGATTGAATGTGTTAGATCTTGTTGAATAATGCGCTGCTTTGTAATTAGGGTTTTACCTGCGATGTGAATAAAAGTTAAATACTAATGAATGTAACCCCCCCTGCCTCTACCTCGGGTGAGACTTCATTTGCTTCACAGGTGTTGCCGAAAGGGCCGGTTGTTAGGGTTTTGTTGGTGCGTTGTTGAAGCATTGAACCCTGGGTCTGCCCCTGTGCCAACAAGTCATGTAGGCAACCAATCCAACAAAATCTAACGGACATGGTATTCCATTGATGCACATCCCTCTCCATGGCCAAGTGTCCTCTAGTGGTTAAATGTTGTCACCATGCTGCCACCTATGATCCCCTCTCTTCTCCACATCATCAACCACCCAAAAGAGCGATGAATACAAATCCCTTGATTCCAGGTGCCAGTTTGTAGCGCCATTGTGTAGCGAATTTCTGTAGCGTTGATCATGTATAAAGAGCGTGCACAATTCCGTAGCGCCCCTCTGCAGATTTGGTAGCGCCATTCTGCAGCTCTGCAGATTTGGTAGTGTCATTCTGCAGATTTGGTAGTGCCTGAAAACTTCACCGAACACCTGCGTTTCTTCCTATTTCTGGGAGAGGGAGGGAGATCGGGGACATGGAATGCATACTGTCAAATACCCGATCACCAAATCTTGGACAAAGTATGTCATCTCGTCTTAGTTTCAACACTTGGCATCTGGAGCTTTCTTTTAAAACGTTTGCTGGAAACACGTTTCAAGATTTTTGCCTTTGTGTTGGATATTAGATGGTTCAACATGCAATATGGGTTTGTAAATAGGTGGTAGACTTGAATTAGGATAGATGGTTAACACATGAGCACACACCACCTTTTAATTTAAAGACTTTTCTCTTTTTATCTAACTTTTATAAAATACTATTTAATAACAAAAAATAAAAAAACTAATTTTATTCTTTTGTTAAAAAATATTGAAAACTCAAGATCTAAAGAATATGACATTAAGGAACATTGATAAAAGTTTTGTCACTTTGAATGTAGATCATAGGCTAGGGATTACTGGATTTATAGGCAAAAGCGATGAAATGGGAACTCGTCAAGACTCAGCGAGAACTATGGAAGTTATGACAACTGGCTAAAAACCTCGGGAAAAGGCAAATCTAGCACCAATTTGACGAAGTACTTTAAAAAATTTATGGTGCACTTTTGAGTGCTAACAAAAGGGACAAGAGGAGCGGTCATTTCAACTATCAACGATTACCATGTTCAATTTTCCACACAAATAATTGCCTACAAGTTGTTGCGAAAGTGTCGGAAGGATGAGTTCCCATTGGGGTTAATCCTGGAAATGGTAAGATGTGTTCAGGGAATCAAAATGTGTTGGCCTATATATTTGATGAACGAGTTCATATAGGACTGTGTGGACACGCAAGACTACAAAAAGGAGTTCCATTACAGTTTGGTTCTACTCCTGTTTGTGATGATAGTGTGGAAGCCACCACTAGGCTGAGAGTATAAGACACCATTCACTCCATCCTTCTCCTCACCTAAATTCAACGAGTTATAATATAATGTAGATAAGGACGTTCAATGCGAGAAAAACATAATATTCTTGTTATGGTACACCGAGATGATCTAGGAGACTGCTGAATTTTTCTGAATCCCTTGCACTCTATTTGATAGGTACAATGATTACATTTTGTTTGAAGTTCATTGTCATAATGTTTTCATCATCCCATATGTAGACCAGCACAGAACTTCCAAAGTCCTCCCATTTTGCATAATAGAGCAGGACATTCAGAATGTTATTGCACGATGGTCGGAGTCAGTGCGGCCCAAGCTAGAGGAATAAGTAGATATTTTGGAAACCCAAACAAAGAAGAACTAGGAGCGCACAACCACATGTGTAGGTAAAGGACCAGAGCTCCAGTGAAAATAAGCACATCCAACCACAAAGAAAACTTCACCCATGAAAGGAAAATGATCGTGGATTGTGCTGAGTCAAACCTCTATGTATGAGAATCTATTTGAATGTCTTTGAGTTAATGAATGAGATCTGAGCACCTTTATCTCTGCATCTAGTGAGTTATGGTTTGAATGTTTGTCTATTTACATTATTTTTCATTGTAATCTTGTATTAGCTATGAATGAATGCATGATTAGTTGACAAAGGTTTCCTTTATGTTTTACTCCCTCACATCCTACACAAGACCGATGGTCCTTGTGATTCTCATGTCATCTCAGTTGAGACCTTCTTCAGTTATTGAAGATTGAATATGATGACGCCTATGGGGTTTTGTTGGTAAATCCTATCAAACTCTGGGTCTATAACCCTCCCAGTCAAGCCAACAAATGGTTTTGTTGCAAGCACCTGAAGTTTTTGTACATATTGAAGGAAGCGAATGAGGTGGAAACCTTCCAGAGAGGAGATACAATACAAGCTATTTGAGAAGGAGGATGAGTTTGTGCGACGAGAGACCAAGAACCTACATATCAACCTCAAATGCTGGAAACAAAGGTACATCTATACAGATATACATGAAATTTTCTTTGCTGAGTTTCTTTTTTTATTGCATGAGTAGATAAAGAGGTAGACAAAGATTATCTCTGCACGGAAAGACCAAGAATAACTGGTGTGGGACCAGAATACGGTCAATAGGATAAGATCTGTGGGTATTATATGATGGAATTATTTTTAATGAAAGTAAACTTTCTCTAGAAGTCTACGTATGATGGAAGATGAGGACAATGAGTGAAGTTAGGGATGGATTAGAGATTTGTGGAGATATTCATGAAGATATTGTGGAGATTGTTATGCTATATTGGACATCTCGTTATGAAAACCTCAATACTATATTATGAGGTCTCACGAATGTATTAGTGTGAGAGAGATGTATCATTATTTTTTATATTAATGAAAATGTGATATTTTTATGTCATTTGGTATCATAGCTAAGGCCTTCTTGGCTCCATATGAGAAGAGTGTGAGAATATATGTATGTTTTTATTGAAATCCAGTGATTACTGTAGTTGAAAATCGTGGAGAAACTCTGCTGCCATAATGTTGTCATATCAAAGGATCGTATGAATGTCGTTGTTCAGGGACCTTTCCCACGAAGAGTCGAGGGCTCGAGATTGGAGTATGTTGCACGTACAATCACAGGATTTGAGCACGTCACCTAAATTTGCCAGGATCGTAGATCAGTGTCGAGCCATGATCCACTGCTCATGCTCGAATTATTACGATCTTATCGTCGGAATTGTGGTCTAGCATTGAAGAAGTATTGTGAGAGCGAGATCTGGAGATGTGAAGACGAGTGAGGAGCAAAATATACATCAGAGACGATTACATCTATATCATTTTCAGGTTCCCGCTCAAGGTCTGTTGATTTGTCGGCAAGCGAATGTGTGAAGCCGAGACAATGTTTAAAACAAAGCCAGGAGGAGCCTGGTATTGAGCTGCCACAGTAACTTGCCATCACAAAGAGGTTTGAAGTCAAAGCTTAAAGAAACTTGGAGCTTCATGCCATACTCCAACACAAAGGTATAAAATTTATCTGGAAAATTGTTTTTATTAAAAGTGGAGATCATGTTCTTTATTAATTACATCACATCATGAGTGGAGTTGTTAAAAAAGGAGTGATGAATTAATAATACATAGTGTTTAGTCCTTAGAAAGTTGGAATTCCTACAAAGTTATATGAAAGTCTTAAGTAAAAAGAGAATTCCTACAAAGTTACATGAAAGTCTTAAGTACAAAGAAAATATATAGAAGTTGAAATGATATAAAGTTATATTGTAATTTTATATTATTTTAAGTAAAAAAAAAGAAGTTAAGAAGGGTGAGTAGAATTGTATTGGGTTTGTAAAGGTTTTAGTCTTTCAATTTAAAAAGTGAGAGCAAGTCATACTCATTTTTTGTGAAGAGTTCAATTAAAGTTGAAGGTTGAGTTTATGTAAAGAGTCCAAGTAGGGTTAAAGATTGAGAGATTGATTTATGAGTCCAAGACAATCACGATAAGATAGGTGTGGGATTGAAAGTTAGTTTTTGTCAAGTTATTGATGTGAAAAGGTGAAGGTTAAGTCAAGTTGAAGTCACAATTTGTAATTGCATGGGTTCTTTGTATTGCGATTGTATTTGTGGACAAAGTTTGAGGTGTTCAAATTTTTTGGGTGCATGCTCGGTGGTATTAACACTCTCATAGTCATTGTATTTTGAAAAATGGGTGCATGATCGGTTGAACTCGGCACCCAATTTATTGTGTTCATTCTTTGACAAGAAAGCATGATTACACGCAAGCGAGCGTGAATAATCATTTTTTAAACATGGGAAAATGAGGAACAAGACTTCAAACAAGTAATCACGAAATTTAGTTATTACAACAAGACCTTGAAGATGCATTACAAGAAATAGATAGATTAAGAAAGCAAAATCAATCCACGATTGGCAAAGTTGCAAAATTTAGAACACGAGATAATGAACTATACCATGATTTTTTTTTTTTTTTTGCTACACAACGCATAGACACACCAGAAGAAAAATTGACATCACTAGATAAATTTGTTGATGATATTTTTAAAATTGAAGATCAAAAGGACAAATTGATTGAATCACTACAACAAGAATTAATGAAAAAGGAGAATGTATCGTCAGCACTCGCAAAGGAATTAAAACAACTACAACAAGAACAAGTGAAGTGTGATGCAACCTGTGATGCAAGTGACCTGATTAATAGTTTTTGTGATTTGGTTGATAGTAATAGTGTACATATGTCTCTCTTGTTTTGAGACTCAAAATGATGATGATTCAAATGATGATCCTGATGATGATAAAATAGGTTGCTTTGAAAAACACACAAAGGGAATAGGTTCAAAACTTTTGAATAAAATGGGCTATGATGGCAAAGGTTTAGGTAAGAATGGTCAAGGTATTCAAAAGCCCATACAAGTATGTGTAAAACCAAGAAATGAAGGCCTTGGATATGAAAGTCAAACTACCAATGCAGCTATCAAATTTGTAAAAGAAAAATCATCAACAACAAATGAATCATGTAAAAGTAGTAGCAAAAGCGATGAACTAAGAGTAGTAGCCACAACATCCAATCAAGAGAAGAAACATAAAGATGGTTGCAGTCAGTGTGGAAGAAATGGGCATGTCAAAGAAAAATGTTGGAATTTATATCCATGTAGTATTTGTGGTCTTAAAAATCATGATCATCAAAAGTGTTGGGACAAAGAAATTTCAAAGCCTCATATATAGATCCAGTGTGGTTGGATAGATGTCCCTGATTAACAAAATGTTGTGTTTATGTTGAAAGGATTTTACAGGGTTAAGTATTCAAATGTACATCAATATCTCCCATATAAAGTTCATGAGTTAGTTGGTCCTCCAAAAGTCAGTTAAACATGTTTAAAAAATAGTTGTCAGTGTATTGAGTCACTTCTTTGAGTCAAATATTTTTTGTATTGGTTCGTGGTGATCCAAAAACCACTTGTAAAGGTTAAAGTAACGATATGTTATATATGCCTGAGTAAACTAAGGATGTAAGCCATGAAGAGGCTAGTGTACCCCCATAATTTGTATGTTGAAGGTTTGTGATTAGCCAAAAAACACTTGATGTATTGGTTTGTAGTGAGCCGAAACTACATGAGAAATGTAATGATTGAGGGTAATCCACCAAAACCCAGGACATTCGGGTAAGCCAAAGCATACCCAAGATGATGATTGAAAATGATGCAGGGGGAATATAGGTACAAGTACAAGAAGTAGATTGAGGATGCAACATGAAGACAACGACAATAGATGCAGATGAAGAAGACCGAGGATGATGCAGAGAAGATGCATAAGACTAAAGATGTTGTAGCGTACAAAAGACTGAAGATGAAGACAACTCAAATATCCAGTTTGATTCACAAGTATTCATTAAGGGGGAGTATGAAGGAATAATGCATACTTGTGATATTATATGATGGAATTATTATTAATGAAAGTAGACTTTCTATAGAAGCCTATGTATGATGGAAGATGAGGACAATGAGTGAAGTTAGGGATGGATTAGAGATTTGAGGAGATGTTCATGGAGATATTGTGGGGATTGTTATGCTATATTAGACATATCGTTATGAGAACCTCAATGTTATATTATGAGGTCTCATGAATGTATTAGTGTGAGAGATATGTATCGTTATTTTGTATATTAATGAAAATGTGATCTTTTTATGTATATTGTTGTTCTTATGGATCATTTCTGTGTGTTATTATTTGTTGTCTACTACACTTGAAACGAACAAATAAGTGGGCTAGAGTCGTCGACTTCTAGTTTGACCGAGTTAAGGTGAAAGAAAAATAAAAAAATGTGAGACACAAAAAATAACCCCGAACATAACAACAACAACATTTTATCCTGGAAAACCCAAACTGAGAAAAACTAACTAATAGATATATTAATTCCTTTTCCAAACCTCGCCAAGCTGGCCAACCTCCTCGCCCCAACCAAGTGAGCCTTCACTGTTCACCTCTTGGCACATTACAATTGATTATCAACAACATTTTAAAGGCTTTCATAACATGAAATCCATGGGCTTTAAAACCATGGGTCACCAATACCATGTGCCCGAAACCACCGCTGTTGACCCAACAACTTTGACTCTTTCACCAAGTCAATTTTAACCTAATATTCTCTCCTTTAAACTTGACTTGGGGTTTCCCATGACCAAATTAGGCCAAACTTGCCAAGTGAGTATGCACCCCTCACTTCCAAGCCCTCTTCCCCTCAAATTTTATAACTAGGGTATTTAGGAATCCCACATGCTCTCCCCTATCACCTAGGTCTACGTCTAGACTTTACCGGTAAGTCACTAGGGGTATGCATCATGCCTAACTAGGTATTACAATCATATTCCCATTTACATTAAAATTTCAACTCCATTATAATAATTAATAATTATTTCCATTGTTTATATCCCAAAACTTATGCCTCCATCCTCCCACCCTACCATTGCTCATCTTAATGTCACCCATGCATTGGTGAAAATAAAATCAGCAGACCAACATTCATCTCCTTAGCATTTCCTTCATCAAACTAGTCTTGCTAGAGAGTCCAGGTTAACCTTTCTCTAATACCACATGAAAGGAAAATAACAAATGCGAGAGAGATAAAAATAAACCAAAACATAACAACAAAAATATGTTATCCTGGAAAACCCAAACTGGGAAAAAACAACTAATAGATCTATCAGTTCCTTGACCAAACCCAACCAAGATGACCAACCTCTAGCCCCAACCAAGTGAGCCTTCACTGCACACCTCTTGGCACATTACAATGGAGTATCAATAGCTTTTTAAAGGCTTTAATAACATGCAATTCATGGGCTCTAAAACCACAGGCCACCGATACCATGTGCACGAAACCACCATTATTGACCTAAAAACTTTGTCTCTTTCACTGATTTAAGTTTAACCTAACATAAGGAAGGGTATATTGTTGAGTGGAATGAATCCTTCAACACTACTGGAAGAAAATTTATAGTCAAACCAAGAAGGATATTATTGGAAGAAATTCCTCTTTGATTAAGATATCATTCGTAGAAAAAGGGATAATGTGCATGGAGTCTGATAGGATGGGTGAGTAAACCTTCCCACGCGAGGGGGGGGCAGGGGGGATGGAAATAAGGGGGGAAAAGAGAAGATGAAACAAAGAAAGGATCCAATGAAAGATATCTAGAAGAATATGAGAGGAGGTGAGAAGAGAATGGATTTAGAAGAGCCAAGAGATATGCAAGAAGGGATGAGCTAAGGAGGTAAGTCGAGTGGAGAAGCAAAGAGAAGAAAAAAAGGGGTGAAAAATGAGTAGTTATATCCTAGATGAAGATAAAATAAACCACACAAGAAGGGTGTGCGGGAGATAGTTATATGCTAGATATAAGTGTAGAAGAATATAGGCCATCAAAGAGACACGACGTTAAGAGTAGAGTATCAAGAGAAGATATCGAAAGTAGTGGGAGTATGGATGAAGAAGATGAGATCTGACCCCCTTGGCTATTAATAGGTGCAGTCACATCAGAGGAATATGGAGTGTAAAGAAGTGGCACCGAAGCAGGAGAAGACAAAGATGGATCCCTAAGAGAAGGGGTATATTCCTTAGCTATTGTCAATGGTCTTGGATGGCTAGAGATAGGAAGTTGTTCTAGATCCCTCGCTGAGAAAGATGAAAGAGTATGGAGGAACCCCCTCTTTGAACCACCCCGTTTGTGCATTTTTCATCAAGAAGAAAGAGCCAAAGATAGTGTAGAGGTGAGAGAAGTAGAAGAAGAGATATTAGAAGAAAGAGAAGGAGAATATACGAGTGAGGAAGAAGTTGAAGTTATCAATTCACAAGGAAGATCATCAGTATCAACAACAATTAATGGCCAGTCATGATGACATAGTACTAGATCGAGTATGGTGAACCAAGACTCAACTTTGAGGCTTCCTGCATTTCATGGGATGGGAAGAGACAATGCAGAGCAACATTAGTTTACGTCTAAAGATATTTGGTCTGTGAAGAGAGTCACAAACGAGGCATCCAAGATTTCACAGCTAGAGACCACCTTTAGAGACAAAGATCTGACGTGGTACATGGAGTATAAGGATACTAAGTTGATGGGACAAGCAAGGTCCCAAATGAAGATAAAGAGAGATGTAATTAGGGATATTTAGAATCCTAATTCAGAATAAGAGTGCATCATTGAAGTAAAAGAGATCAAGCAACTAGCCAGAGAAACCATTTGGGATTATGACCAACGCTTCAATATTTTTTTGGATAGATTGACATTTTAACTCCAAGATGCACAACACATAGAGTGGTTTATTGTTGGATTCCTACCAAACATTTGAGTCCCCCTCACCCAACAGAAGGTGACGACCCAAGAAAAGGCTGTTGAAATTGCAATGCACATAGAATATACACTAGGAGGTGGTGAAACATCAGCAAGGCTAGCGCATGTACAATATAAACTCACAAAACTTACCATGCAACTACAAGATGTTGCAAAAGATAAGGTGGTGCACGAGAACATATGGTGTACCACATGCTTCATAGAATTTCATCATAGAAACAAGTGTCTACGCTTGAAAGTTACATGGCGACGGGTGCATTGAACCCGTTTCCAATGGAACCGCAGACTAAATGGTGTGAAATTTGTCGACAATGGGGACATATACCTCCCCATTTCCCAACACTTAAAAAACATAAAAATACCACACACACCCTGTTCTGTGAGTTTTTAAAGTCTATGAGACATGATGTGAATAAATTCCGGTCACTACAACTAATGCAGAAACACAATGCAAACGCCTTTCGCGTCCAAGAAGAGAAAAAGGGTGGAGACAACAGAGGCTTTGACAGAGGAGGCTATCAAGAAGGCCAATGTGGAGGATATGAAAGAGGAAGAGGATATGATGGTGGAAAAGGAAGGCCACCTACCTACTTCAACTATGACAAAGTAGGCCACTTGTCATGATTCTCTACCAAGCTGTGCACACTCTATGGATATTGCCACAATGTAGACAATGTCACAAAGGATTTCTTAGAACTATTAGCCAAATGGTAAGAGAATAAGGGACACTACAATATGGTGACTGCAGAGCCATGGGAGGACCAGAAGCCAAAAACAAAAGTGGATGTATGGGTGGTACACGAGGAGGCATTTGGACCAGAGCCAAATGGAGAAAAGGAGAAAGTTTAGGCCATAACTTAGAGGGAAAGATCATAAAAGCAATGCAAACACCTCCCAAGTTTGAGAGCATGCAAAAAAATAAATTCCTACATGATGCACAAAGGGCTATGAAAGAGGACATAGTGTGCGAATAATTACAACATGCAACACAAAGGTCACTGGAGGAAGCCCGTACGTGTGAAGAATTACAAAAAACACCATAGAAGTCATTGTAAGAAGCCCACATGTGCGAGAAAATATAGCGCACAACACATAAGTCATTGGAAGAAGCCCACATGCATGAGGAAGTACAATGGGAAGAAAAAAATGCAATGGAAGAAGAAAACATGTGCGAAAAACCGTGACACATAACGCAAGAGGAAATGCAGTGCAACACTTATTACTAGGATGAAATGAAAAACCAAGTAATTTATTTATTATGTTGTTTCCTTAAGATGTTAAGCCATTTTTAAGATGCAAATAAATTGACCCACATGTTAACAAGATGTATGGGGGAAGAGGAGACCACTACAACTATTTCTACCTCATTACAAGAATGGATGTGTACCAGGTGAGTAGGAAGAAGTGCACGAGAAGAGAATTCAAGTTGACAACTAAGCTTAGAAGCTATGAGAATGATGGTGTCATGTTGGAGCTGGGATCCGACATGAAAAAATTTTCTTAGAAATATTGGGAGTTGATGGGTAAACCAAACTTGGTATGGTCCCCTATTCAACTTAGGATTACAACCAATAGAGAATCTATCCTATTGGCAAGATGGAAAAGGTGGAAGTGAACATTGAAGGGGTAAATACCAAATAATACTTTAAGGTGATTGAGATTATGGATGACTCAAACCCCTATCCAGCTCCACTTGGCATTGAATAGGAAATTGATAACAATGGAGTATTGAACCTAAAGCAACAATAGATGTATTTTGAGATAGAAACCTTGCGCATTATTGTGTTGTTGTATCTGAATGAGGGTGACAGGTATAATGAGCTCATGAATGAGGATGCATAGAGTTTCATCATAGAAAACATCTATGACATCACAGGACACATGGAGGATTATGTGAATCCAAAATTTGATGGTGAACTAAGCTAGAGAAGTGTTCTCTCCTATGACACAGATTTAGATTGTTAAGAACCATCTATCAATATAGCATAGAAAAAGCTCAGAAAAAATACTCAACGCCTTGAAAAAGAGACAATTTCAGATAATAAGCCTCTTCGAGGGGGAAACCTCCTTTTACCCCACTTAAATGTTCAAGTACAAGATGATTCAAAATGAAAATGTCTCCTTGGTATATATAGGAGACTAGGAGGTATAATTACAACTAATGGCCTAAAGCCGACATATATAAAATAACATTACTAATATAATATGCCCCAATT
>JASDQU010187674.1:3340-20498 GCA_032191745.1 Picea mariana
CTAGGACAAAGGCCTTTGTGAAACTAGGAAGGGATGGGACTGGAGTGGTGCACATGGCCATCTTCAAGGTTTGAAAATCTTGAGCAATAGCTGGAGTCCAAGTGAAAGAGTTATTTATTTGGAGAGCAGTGAGAGGTGCTGCAATATGTCCATTATTCTTAACAAACTTGTGATAATACCCTATTAAGCCCGTAAATCCACACAAACTTTTGAGAGTCTTTGGGTGAGTCCAGTCTTGCATAGCTTAAATATTTTTAGGATCCACCCTGACACCATCCTTGCCAACTAGATGACCCAAGTATTCTACTTCTAAGGTGCCAAAAGCACATTTAGACTGTTTCAGAAAAAGTTGGAGTTGAGAGAGTAGATAGAGAACTCGATCCACATGATCCAATGGAATAGGTCTCAAATAATGGTGAATTTTTTTATTTTATTTTTACACTTATGGAGTTATACGCTGGTCTGATGAATACTGCAGTCATGAAATGCCCAAATGCTTCACGAGGAAGAAATGTGTAGTGATTTGGCAACCCAAATACAGCTGTGCGACAATAAATCTTGTTTGTTTTAATTTGTTTATGTTTATGTCCCCAAGGGTTAGGTATTCAAGGGTTCTACAGACAATGGTTTTCCCTGTGTTATAGCTCTTTGATATATGTGTGGGATCCAACAGTAGTACTCGGCCCAATATCTCAGGACACTAACTAAGGAGGATAGACCGTACCCTTAGCCATACTACCCGACTACCCAAGTACTAGAGAGTATCTTCCCGAGTGTTGTTCTCGGTGGCACTATAGCAGACAGGTGGTCGATCGGTTTATCTAAAGAGGGCTTCAGGTAATCTAGGCTGATCCGTACACAGGTGTTGTCTGATGCGCTACCACTCGGAGGGGTACCAATAGGCATTACAAGGGTGGCCAACAGATGTGTGCTTAAGTACCACTTGTATTTCCTTTCTGTATGAATCCCTCAACCACGGGTTTATGCATGTAACGATAGATCTCTATGGCATAAAGATGCCATAATACATCTCCACCTTGAAAAAAAAATTAACCCACACTTTATGCTGAGGAAAGCGCTCTAATACCACTTGTAATATACCAGATATAAAAAGTATGCAGAACAAAAAAAAAATGCTAGAAATGGAAGAATAACAACAATATAACCAGAACAATCACCACAATAGCACTGAAATGATATAAGAATAACAACAGAAACAACACTTTGATTCTGAAAGAAATGTTCACGGGCCTCTTCGAGGGGGAAACCTCCATTTGACTAGAGCTCTATTACAAGAATATCCAAGCTAGGGTTCTCATACCCTCGACTCTTATTTATAATAAATATGTCTATCAAAAGAAGCATCTACAGGAAGATCCTTCTAGAAGCAGAAGCTTCTATTAGGTCTTATTACATTCAAATTATTCCATTTTATTGCAAGGCCTTATTAATATTGACCTTTATTACATCCAAATATAATGTTCTGCCTATGTGTGGGTTAGGACCCTAACAATGTCTCCAAAATTGGGGGGGCGCATTTAGGTTCACTTCATCATCTCCATCCTGCCAAGTTAACTGAGCGATTGGAATCTAATTATGGCCTTCTTCTCTTCAGTTAACTTGGGCACCTTTTCCACTCTCACTCCCACTCGCCTTCGCTCCACTAAACTCACATGGTTCTCCCTCATGCATACCATGCGCTTAATTTTCCATTCCAATCACTCACTTAAATTCACCATGCAATCAATCATCTCATTATTCAACTCCACATTTACTTAGCCTCTATTCTTACCCTTCTCATGTGTCCCTCCTAGATTTTTAGAGTTTTTTCCTTCTTTATTTATATATTGGAATCTTGTCATTGGTTATTTTGCCGGTTCTTAGTAGCAGAAACATAATGTCTCTCTCTCTCTNTGTATCAGTTATGATCTTTCTAACTATGGCACAACCAACCCTCTTGTAAAGATGGATCAATAAAGAATCTTGTGTTTATTGTTCGAAACTCTCTTCTTGACGGTATTGTGGTGAATTTGCAAATCTGATGTGTCATTTATGAACTATTTACTGTGATGGTATCAATCCTTTGAGTAGTTTTCTTTGCTTTTTCCACTCTATTATGATTGTGCTAACTTTGTAGGTTCCCTCCAAGTGTATTAGATCAACTTTTTCCATTGTTTTGGATTTCTTTACATGTTGTCCAAGGCAAAACAACTTGCTGATTTTTTTTTTTTTCAGACCTTAAATCAGCCACAAGAGCGCTTCATTGTGCGCAGGGACTCCCCCGAGAGGCTAGCAAAGCCTAGCTCTAACATAGATGGGTTTACCCCATGACATCTAGGGATTTTTCTCCTTTAATTAGCCAATTTTTTATCACTGTCATAACAGGTTTATCAGCTCATATTGGAGGGTAGAAATTTGTGCTAACAAATTGGGGCCATTGCCAGGGAACACTAGCCTTGGTAAACGACATCGATGATTTTTTACTTTAATTAATTGATTTTTTCTAACTCACCTGGTGACTCCATAGTATCCAGAGATGACTCCACAAGGGAATTACATAAGAATATATTTGATTTCTATTCCCTCACAAGGTCAAGTTTTGAGCTTCAAAAAACTTTAATATATTTTTTCTAGAACAATACTTTTTGTTTTCCAATAACTCCTCTCAAGTTGGGTAAGAATATAGAGTTATTAGGTAAGTTATTTTTCGACGAACACTATGGTGAATGTATCTTTGACATCATATTTATTTTATTTTCATCTAGAGCTAGTTATTGTGTTTTTTTCTCTTTGAGTCTAACAATATGGATGCAGTTATGAGGCCACCAGTAAGATGGATATTTTATTCTTTTGACCCACTAAGTTTTGTTGTGGTCCCAGATTATCCTCATGACTTTCCTCCATGTATGTATCTTAAGAGCATACCTTTTGTTTCAAGGATTTTGGGAGAATCAATTGATGATCACTTGGCTAAACTTTTGCAAGTGGTGGGAGATTTTAATGTGGAACATGAAGATGTGGTGATGAGGATGTTATGTTGACCCTTGAGTGGGAGGCACGAGCATGGTACAAGTCCCTTCTGGATGATTCCATTGATGGATGGGATTCCTTCCAAGAGGAATTCACTGAAATATGGGAAAACACACATGACATTTTCTTCTTGTGCACAATTTTTTCAATTATTAAAAAGCATGAAAGTGAAACCATTTGTTAATTTAACGCTTGTTTTTTCAAATTTTTCAATTGAATTTCTTACAGAGTGAGGCCTAATGAAACTATTTCTTTAATTTATTATCTTGAGGCATTTGATGTTGTTTTTGGTGGTTTTCTTAGGAATGAAGACCCTCAAAGTCTAGAGGAAGCACAAGTTGTCGCTGTCAAGTTAGAAAGAAATCTCTTGTAGCTTGTGAACTCCCTCCAATCCATGTCACAAACCAAGCAGTGAAGGTAAATCCACTTGATGATATTCAACAATTAGTTTTTATAGAAGTGCAATAAGTTTGTGTTATTGAAGATAATCCACAACTTTCACCGCGTCAAGTTCCTAGAGATGAACATGAGGGTGATAGCCTAATTTTAGATGATATGGAACCAATGGTTGCACTATTTGAATCACATACAAAGTTCCAAGGATATGAAAGTGAATGTTTGAATACTCAAGAGTGTTCATTGGTTCCTCCCATTAGTGAAGATGAAAAAATTCAAGAGGATGAAAAGTTTCAAGAGGAGGAACCATAGGTTAACCAAGTAGAGATCAATCAATAGGGGATTTCATTTGTTCCCACCTTAGAAGAGTTTGCATCATTTCCTTGCACATCAGTGGTTCAAGAACAACTTTATCAGATACCATTACAACAGGAAGAGACACTTTTGGTTCAACCAGAGGATTATGTCCCTTACACTTGTTTTCCAGATGCAACTGAAAAGAGGCTCCAACCCCCTAGTTTCTCAGGCTACAACCTGAGGGAAGCTCCAATTCCCCAATTCTCTGGCTACAACTAGAAGGAAGATAAAAACCCCTATGTTCTTTGGCTACAACTAGAAGGTGGCTAAAACCACCTATCCTTGCCCCATCCAACCACCCTAAAATATAAGTGTCAAATGTAGAAACTGAATATGTCACTCATAAACCTGTCACTGTATACTCATCAACCAATCTGATCTGATCACATATACCTCAAACACTATACCACAATTATGTACCTCAAACCATGTGCTAGAACCTCACTGTTATAAAAACTCTATCTATACCAATAACTTCAGCAACATACCTCAACCAAAAGCACTTTTTTTCTTCTTGTAGCGTTCTGTTGCCGCGAATCCACTGTCACGATTTTTGTGACACACTTTTTCTGCTGTTGTTTTTCTGCTGCACTTTTCCTGGCGCACTTTTCCTGCTGCAATTTTTCTTCCACACTTTTTCTTTCGCACTTTTCCTACTGCACTTTTTCTTCAGTGATTTTCCTGTCACACTTTTTCTTCAGCAATTTTCCTATCACACTTTTTCTACCACACTTTTCCTGATGAAATGTTTCTGCTGCACTTTTTCTTTCGTAGTTTTCCTGCCGCACTTTTTCTGCTGCAATTTTTCTGCCACACTTTTTCTGCCATAGTTTTCCTGCTGCACTTTTTCTGCCACACTTTTTCTTCCATATTTTTCGTTTCGCACTTTTTCTGCCGCAGTTTTCCTATCCCACTTTTTCTGCTGCACTTTTTCTACCGCAGTTTTCCTGCCACACTTTTTCTGTTTCACTTTTCTCTATCAATAATACCTGCCCAAATAGCCTTTCAAAAAAATAGATATTTAATGATATTCAAGTTTGATTTGAATGAGAGACCCTTGCCTCTTATTTATACTTTAATGTAGCTTCCTCAAGGGTTTACCTTCTAACCATCTTAACCCACTTTCCTTATTTTAGGGTTAACCTACTTATAACCACTTGTCCACTTAACTTAACCTCTTTTCATAATTAGTAAGTTCTCCACTAACTTTATTATTTAAATAATTTATTTTGCATCCTCTTAGACTTACAATACACTCATCACTTCACTTTATTATTTAAATAATTTCTTCTTTGCAAACACTTTGACTACTTTAACCTTTTGAGGCTTCTAGATGACTCATGAGGGTTCTCCAACTTCACATGGACATAACTCTCTAACCGTGAGGAGTTATGTGAAGTTCCACATACAACCATAGATGGAATGAAATGTACTATCCTTATAGAATAGTTTTACCTGCAAATATATCAAAAACCATACCATTATCCATCAAACAAACTTGGGTCCATTACCCAAACCTTTTTGCTACCGTAATTCTCTATCGGGCTTTCTTCAAGGATTGACATCAATGAAAACCAACCCAATTACTCAATAATATGAAGCGTAGGATCACTCTATGTCGGGAACATATCGTGACCATCAGATTTCGTAACTACAAATGCATACTATATAAACACACTAAGAAACACACTTTTACCTAACGATACATTAGACCAAGTAGATCTTAACTAACTCCTAAGTGTCTAAATATCCTAACATCCCCTCTTATGAACAACTTGGGATAGGATTGAATGATTTACAATGGTGACATAATAAGAGAAGGAAGGAGGAATTAGATCCTATCCCCCCTTGATGACAACTTCTTGAACTCCTAACATAGATTAAAGTTTGGAAAACTTCTCTTATGTAAGAGACTTTGTGAAAATGTCTGCAACTTGATCTTTTGTAGGGAAAAAGAGCACTTCAATAACTTGACCATGAATGAGATTTCTAATGAAGTGCATGTGTATCTCTATGTGTTTGTTGCATTGATGTTGAACTGGAGTTTTGACAAGTTTTATGGCAATCTGATTGTCGCACCAAGGGTTGGTCGGATGTTACTGCTAGAATCAAAACTTTGAAAGGATATGTCGAAGAAATAAGGATTCCTGACTTGCATTTATCGCTGCTTGGTACTCTTCTTCTGCTAAAGAAAGTGAAGTAGCTTGTTGTTTATTACAGGCCCAAGTGATAGGTCCCGAACCAAGTTTGAAAACATAACCTGAAATAGACTTTTGATCATCAGGGTCGTCGTCCCAATCTGAATTAGTGAAACCAACCAATAAAGCAGCCCCCCCTAAAATGTAATGTATCATGAACTAAAATGTACCATAGACATAGTGAAGTATCCTTTTCGATGCTTTCCAATGTCCTTCATGTGGTGTTTGCATATACCGGGAAACAATACCAACAACAAAGGAAAGATCAAGATGGGTATGGATCAAGTATAAGAGGATACCAATTAACTGACGGTACAGGGTGGCATCAACTTTAGGAGAAGTATAGGTGGCAGCAAGCTTGACTCTAGACTGGAAGGGAGAAGGAGTTGGTTTACAATTTTCCATCTGAAAGCGACGAAGAAGGTCACAAGCATACTTATAATGGGAAAGAAAAATTCTTGCATTGGTTTGAAAAAATTGGAGGCCAAGGAAATAATGCAAAAATCCTAAGTTTGTCAATTCAAATTTCTTCTTAAGGATGGTTTTCACATGGTTTAAAAGTTTTGAGTCACTACTAGTAATGATAAGGTCATCAACATAAAGGACAAGGATTATGAGATGGCTTCCTACTTTCTTGGTATAGACATTAGGATCATAATGGCATCTCGAGAATCCGATGTCAATAAGAAAGATGTCCATTTTAGCATACCAATATCAGGGAGCTTGCTTAAGACCACAAAGATATTTCTTAAGGAGACAAACAAGGCTAGAGTCATTCTCAACATAGCCATGAGGTTTTTCCATGTATATTTCTCCTTGCAAATCTCCATGAAAGAAGGTAGATTTAACATCGATATGATGTACCTCCCATTTATGTGAGGAAGCAAGGGCAAGAACAAGGCAGATGGAATTCATTTTGGATACAGGGGAAAAGGTTTCATTATAGTCAATTCCTTCAACTTGGGAAAAATCTTTGGAAACTAACCGAGCCTTGTGTCTTTCAACACTTCCATCTAATGCATACTTAGTTATGTAGACCCATTTACATATGAAAAGTTTTATTCCTTTTAGAAGAGGTACAAGATCCCAAGTATTGTTTTCCATTAAATAACAATACACTTCATTAATTGTTGTATCCCAATCTGGGTGACCTGAATCTTCTGCAAATGTATCTGGATCATGAGCCAAAAGAGAAGAAGCTCACTATTACTATGAACATGATCAACACTCATTTGAAGGATCACCAAAAAGATCACCAGTTACTTCTCGTGTTGAACGAACCCATCTAGGAAGTGGTGGAGCTGGTGCTAGTTCAAGTTCAAAGGACTCATCTAGAGGAAGGTGAGCAGGTGGAGGTGGATTTTCATCCTCACTGTCATCATCTGAAGAAGAAACCAAAATAGGAACATAAGAAGGAACAAATGTTGAAGATGGCTTGCAGGCTGAAGAAGGCACAATCGTCGAATTAGGCTCGCAGGCCAAGAGATTTTCATCAAATTTAACATCTCCTCTAATAATAATTTCATTTCAATGTGGTTGAAGAAGTCTATAACCTTTGACATCTTCAGAATAATAAAAAAATATACACTTCTCACTTTTAGTGTGTAATTCTTTCATTTTCTCATCACTAATGTGAGCCCATGCTATACTACCATTTACACAGAAGTGACTTACTACCATTTACACAGAAGTGACTTACATCCGGTTTAACTCTAGTCCAAGCTTCTTCCAGTGTTAATTTTTTAGGAGACTTTGTGGGAGTGAGATTTAATATGTAATTTGCACAATTGATGGCTTCCACCCAATACTTTAGACTTAATCCCTTAGATTGGATCATACAATTAGCTATTTCTTTTAATGTGCGGTTCTTTCTCTCAGCAACACCATTTTTTTGTGGTGTATATGGAACAGTGTGTTGCATTTGGATGCCCTGTGTGGTGCAATGAATTGTAAAATTATTTTTCACATATTTTCCTCCATTATATGTTCTTAACCTTTGAATTTGATGTCTAGATTTCGTTTCTACAAGGGCCTTGTAGGCCCAAAACTTGTCAAAAAATTCGCTCTTAAGTTTTAAAAAGTAAACTTAAGTATGTCTGGAAAAGCCATCAATGAAAGTTAAGAAATAATTGCACCCAGAAAAAGAAGGAGAAGAAAGTGGACCACACAAATCACTGCAAACAAGATGCAAAGGGACCGAGGCGTGCCAAGAGGAACATTTTTCAAAACATTCCCGATGATGTTTGTCAAGAACACAACTAGCACAAACACCATCTTGCATGAAACAAGAGGAAGAACAATCACCATCTGTTGATTACATAGTTGATGCAATGAACGATAATTTAGATGACCAAACCGCTAATGCCAAATTTTTCTCAAGTCATCACTATGAGCGACAAAACATGATGGAAAAGATGATGACTCAAAGTTGTCAAACTTGTACAACCTAGTAATATCATGAACAATTCCAGTTGCAAGAAAATGATTAGGATCTTTTAGATCCTTGATTACAACTTGGTGAGGTAAAAACTCTATGGTTTTACCTTCACCTGAATGAGTGATTTGATATACTGATAGGAGGTTACAAGAAAGATTTGGAACACATAATACATCATTGAAATGACCATTATCTACTTGAACTGTTCCACATCCTACAACACTAAGAGATCTATCATCACCAACAAATATCTTCTTAGTGTTACGTTCATTTAGAGCATAAAATATGGCTTTATCCCTAGCCACATGATAAGATGCTCCAGAATCAATAAGCCACTCATAAGAAGAAGAAGTATAAGTTTCATTGAAGGAGAAACCAAAAGCAGAAAGTGCATGTCCATGAGAAGAAGAAGAAGAAGTAGAATCAATAATGATGTTGTGCTTCTTCATCGCTACTTCTAAAGATGACATCTTCTTGAAACATTTGGACTCATCATGACCATCTTTATCACAAAAGTTGCAATGTCTATCAGTCTTCTTATTTTAATATTGTTCTCCTTTGTCACCATTAGGAGCTGAAGTTGTCTGAGTGGGTTTGGGAGCCTTATGTTGCTTGTTGTTTTGGAAAGGATGTTGCTTCTTGGGATTCTTGGGTTTATTTTTCTAATGGGAAACGAAGGCTTTGTTGGAGGTACGTATAGTGTTGATCACTCCAAGTTTTACATGCGTATCTTTCTCTCTAATCAAAGCATCATAAAAGGATGCAAGAGTGGGTTTTTGAAAAGTTTTCTCTAGATCCTCTCTCATGGCATAAAAGGTAGATGCAAACACAGAATATGCACTACCTAGCTTAGAAATAATAATATAGATGCAATGCTCTTCCTCCATCTTTATCTCACATTCTTCACATAAAATTTAGATTGTTTTAAACTTAGATAGATAGTCTTCAATCTAAGAATAATCACTTGGTCTTAAAGTTAGTAGTTGATTTTCTAACTGATGTGCTCGAATAATATTGTGTTTACCAAACACAGATTCAATATTTTCCCAAGCTTCATCGAAGTCATCAATTTCTTTAAGGTGGACCCTTAAATCACGATAGATGGACATTTCAATTAGTCCACATACTTTGTCACTCCTATTAGCCCATTTGACTTTCTTATTAGCATCAGTGGGTTTTTTCTCCTTTCCCAAGGTAATCTAGTACAAGCCTTTACTTCTTAATAAATACTCCATATGGGATTTCCATTCGAAGTAGTTGGCATTGGTAAGAAAAAGATTACTGGAAGAAGCCATATTAAATATGTAGATAATATGGTTTTAAAAACTAAAACTGATTATTTGGACGGAAAGATATCAAAAAATTAGACGTTTAAAAAAAAGGTGTTGAAAATGGACCTCAGATGTGAACGTTATGCCCTTTTAAAAAAATGCATAAATGGTAACCAAATGACCATGTGATGGTGTAAGTTTCTTTATGAAGTGACCCACTTTTATAAAAAGAAGTGGGGATCACTTTTACAAAGAAGTTACTTTATAAAATAAAAGTTGCATGCAAAATAAATAACTCTAAAATAAAATATTAAAGCTACTTATAGTGATTCACTTTTATACTTCAAGTGAAATACACTTTACAATGGAGCATGAACTTTTTCAAAAAAAGTAACAAAAAGAAAGACTTGAACTCAATACCTCTTACTTAATAAGACAATTTTTAACCAAATGAGCTAGGAAAACATATTGTATTGTTTATCAAGAGGATTGGGGTTGTTTTTGTTGTTGTTGTTGAAGATGGCCTTGGAGAGCGTGCTCATAAAAAACTATTTTCACACAAGAAAAAAAAAATGTTTCTCGATGACAACAAGGGTTAGATCTCGATTAGCTTACCTGGAAAATGCATATTTTTCTATTTATTTATGATTAGTCGATATTGCACAGGGCATGGGGAAAAGATAATACACAGATATAAAAGAGTATCAACCTGGAAACAAACAATATAAAACCAAAATAATACTCTGCAAAATTTTAAAAAGGGCGTAATCAGAGTTTATGCCTCTCGATCTGAGTGAAATGGTCGTATCTTGGGAAAACAAAAACCTTTTCGAGTGAAAAGAAAAGTGTTCCTTACTGAAATGAGTGCTCCAGGTGTAATGGAATATTCCTCTCATCCCAAGAATGTACGAAAATGGCATAAAATAGAGATGATTCAACTTAGCTTCACGATCTCGATCTACAACAAGAGTAGGTCTTCAAATAGGCTTTGATACCATGTTCGACAACACATGCATTCCAACAGAGGAAGAACACCTTCAGTAACCACTCACACAACCAGATCAAAGATCAACACATTGATGTCTTGACGTAGAAAAACCCTACGGGGAAACATCCACGACTCCAACCAACAGGACCACTTGGAGCAGTTTGTTAATGCAAAAGAAAAATATTATAGAGATTTTTTACAAGAGAGTTTCCCACAATCGATCATCGGAAAATGACCCTCGATGCTCTTTAAATAGAGATCATGGACCAATCATGTGTTAATCCATGAATCAATGGTCATTAAGATCGATGAGAGTATGAACCATTGGATCACTCTATGTCAGGAACATATTGTGACCATCAAATTTCCTAACTACAAATGCATACTAATGCATACTAAAGAAACACACTAAGAAACACACTTTAACCTAACGACACATTAGACCAAGTAGATATTAACTAATTTCTAAGTGTATAAATATCGTAATATGATGCATATTATGTTTTTGGCCTAAAACATAATTTGATGACCACAGAACAATTATTACAAAAATGATATAGAATCTACATGGAAGATAATCACTGTGTGATTTTGGACAGATATCCAAGCAACCAACTTATTGCAAGAATTCAAATGACAAACAACATAATGTTTTCATTGAAATTAAAGCCATCCATGAAGAGAAAAACAACACAAACTGTCAGTGAAGCAAGAGATGCACAGTCTGACAATTCCTTCAAAGCAGAAAGTGAATAAGTAAGTGCACGCAGTTCCAAGGAATAAAAAGGTAGTGTGCACATTTTCAATAAGGAAGAAAATGATGCCATGCAGATGCATACATCATTCCAATATGAAGTGCAGGATGATTCCTGGCCGTGGAATTTCATAT
The DNA here is from genome assembly GCA_032191745.1 of Picea mariana. Taxonomy (NCBI): domain Eukaryota; kingdom Viridiplantae; phylum Streptophyta; class Pinopsida; order Pinales; family Pinaceae; genus Picea; species Picea mariana. The sequence goes on from JASDQU010187674.1 coordinate 14,907, forward strand.
TTCGACATTTAAACTTTGGAGGTATAAAGATGCTACATACAAAGGATATGGTGAAAGGTTTTTCATTGATTGAAAAACTAGAAAGAATATGTGAAGGTTGCATCTTTGGAAAGCAACATAGAGAGTCATTTTTAGTTGGAAACTCATATAGAGAAAAATATCCACTGGAAATTATACATTCAGATATCCGTGGACCAATGCAAACACCATTTATAGGAGGCAGTACCTGTTCTCTTACATTGATTGATGATTTCTCAAAAAAAAACAAATTTATTTTCTAAAACATAAATCTGATGCATTTGGTTGTTTTCAGCAGTCCAAATCACTTATGGAGAAGGAAAATGGTTTATAATCAAGGTTATAAGAACTAAAAGAGGTGGTGAATATGTCTCAAGAGATTTTCAAAACCTTTGGTTCATGGAATTTACAAGCAATTCACTACACGATATATACCATAGCAGAATGGTGTCACAGAGAGAAAGAATTGAACCATCATGGAAATGGCACCCAATATGTTGGCAGCCAAATATTTGTCAAATGAGTATTGGGATGAGGTAGTAGAAACTACTATATACATCATGAACATATTTCTGACAAAGAGTGTGAGAAACAAAGTTCCTCAAGAAGCTTGGACAGGTATGAAGCATAATGTGGCGCACTTACAAGTTTTTGGTTGTGTCGCATACACACACGTTTCAGATGATTTGAGAAAAAAATTAGACAACAAAGGACAACAATTTATATTTGTTGGGTATTTTGAATATACAAAAGTATACAAGGTGTATGATCCCATTGAAAGAAAATTCATAGTCATTCACGATGTTCGATTTGTATAGTATGAAGCATGGAATGGAAGCATAGAAAGGACAGTAAAAATTATTGATGTTATCACGTATGATGACATGGAAGAAGAAGTGGGTCAAACACTAGATACAAGTTAGAGCGTAGTTCCTACCACTTCTAGAACTGTGACACAAATCATAATACAAACTACTCCAGTGATATCTGCAGGTGTGTAGTCCACACCTAGAGTGAAAAAATCTCCAATAAGTAGTCCAAGTAGTTCTACATCTCTAGATCCAACATTAGCTAGTATGTTACAAATAAAGACAATAAGTCTGCACGAAATCTATAATGTTGACACAACAAATTCATTTTCACTCTTTTCTCTGTTTTCACAAATAGATGGTCCATTAACTTTTGAAGAAGCTATCAAATATGATGTATGGGCATAATCCATGGATGAAGAAATTGAAATCGTACAGAACAATTAGACATGGAAATTGGTATATGTACCTGGAGACAAATATGTCATAAGTGTCAAGTGGATTTATAAAACCAAGCAAGATGCAGATGGAAATGTGCATAAGCACAAGGAAAGATTAGTTTTAAGGGGTTTTACACAACAACCTGGAATAGACTTCAATGAAACATGTGCACCAGTTGCGCGCATGGAAATTGTTAGAACTGTGTTGGCCATTGTTGCACAGAACAAATGGTTTGTTCATCAAATGGATGTAAAGTCAACATTTTTGAAGGGACATTTAGAAGAAGAAGTATATGTGGAAAAAAACACAAGGCTATGTGATTCCAAGACAAATAAACAAGGTATATAGATTGAAGAAGGCACTGTATGGATTAAAAAAAGCTCCCAGAGCTTAGTACAGTCACATAGATTCCTATCTCACTTAGAATGGATTTCAAAGAAGTGAATGTAAGTCAACATTGTACATCAAAGAAAATCAAAAAGGTAAAATGTTAATTGTTTTCGTATATGTAGATAGTATGATTTTTACTAGTGATTTTAGCATAAAATAATTTAAGTCAGTCATGAAGGATGAGTTTGAAATGACTGATTTGGGGCTTATGAACTATTTCTTGGGTATTGAAGTTCACTAGTCCAAAGATGATATATTTATTTCACAATCTAAATATGCTCATGAAATCTTGAAAATATTCAACATGATAAATTCCAAAGCAACTCCAACACCTGTCATAACAGGATTGAAATTAAGCAAGGAAGATGAAGGATCTAAAGTGGACCCCACTATGTTTAAAAGGTTGGTAGGAAAACTTATGTATATAATAGTGACAAGGCCATATATTATGTATGGAGTGAGCCTGCTTTTAAGGTTCATTGAAACTCCAAAATAATCCCATTGGAAGGAAGGAAAAATAATTCTGAGATATGTATATTTATTTCATTTTCATTTTCTCAACCAAATATATAAAAGAATAAATATTTTATTTATTTATTTAAATTGAATGAATAAATAAGATCAATATTTGAATATATTCAACTTCAAGAAACTATGATAGACCCAACTCTTTGTTACAAAACCCAACTTGTAGTTCTCGGATCCAACTGAGAAATGAGGAATCCAACCCTCATAACAAGTCCCATCTTGTTGATCTCAGATCCAACTGAGATGTGAGGAATCCAATACTCATACAAGACCCAGTTTGTAAATAGGAACCAACCTGATAGAATGAACCTTCATTCAGTCTATTATATATAAATATATATACTTGAACAAATTCAACTACACTTTTCCTTCTCACCATTCTTTCTTATTTATATAGTCTTCCAACTGGTGTGAATTTGAAGCATTGTGTCTTTTGATATTTTAACCATTGTATCTTTTCATTTAAATGAAAATATTAAACTTTAATTAATATCATTTTTACTTTTTATTCTTTATTCATAATGTTTTCATGATTTAACTCTCTTTTAATCATGAATATGTATCGGTTCATTTGTCCTCGTGATTTGATCACATATGGATAGACTCATTATATCATTCTCATGTTTCTACTATGTCCTCAATTCGTCAACATACCATATTTAATCTTTCACCTATTCTTTGTATTGTTATGGTGTTAATTCTCTATCGAATTACAGAGATGAAATATGTATGAGACGCTTCCTTCAAACCATTTTCATATGACCATAGATGCAAAACCACGGGCTTATTAATTTAAGTGTTGCCTCTTCTTTTACCCTTATTTATTTATTTGATATGACTGTAGGTGGTGACCAAGCGCTAGGCTAAGTGAGTTTTTGATCACTTATCAAAATCAACGATCACATTTTAATGTCATAATGAGATGGACGATTCTCATTCACTCTAGAACTTCATCTATTCGTGGCTCCTCAACTCTGGAGTAGAAATTCCTTCAGAGTGATTACCTATCGAATAAGTCATAAAGCAACGATCACCACTTGGTCTCAGTTAACACCTCTACTTACGTTATCCTTCCACTATGCTTGATCATCGATTGAAAATGCTCTTGAAGTAGATCAACAGTTAGCGTTACTTCATGATTTATGCTTACTTTATCTTTCCACTGTACTTGATCAACGGATATGAATTAATCAAAGGTTGGTTGGATGGTCCTTGTTTACTTCGAGAATTCGGGGGTCTGAAGGTCCAGGTAACTATTGTTTCCATTTCCACCGAAATTTGGTCAGCGTCGAAATTAATTCTCTCCTGATCTGATGGTTGAGAATGCTCCTGAAAATTGTCTCCTGATATGATGGTCGAGAATGCTCCTGAAGTTATCTTAGATCAACGATCATCGTTGAAATTGGCCTGCGACGCTTGAAGTGATTTATCCTACACAGGCCTTCAATATTCCATAGTACATTTCACTGAAGTAGATCGGATGGTTGGATTTTACTTGCATGATGAATGGTTTTCGTTCATTTTAGAAATTCAAGACTCCAAGAATTTTCTAGTGGTGAAACTCCCGAAGTAAAAACTCCCAGAGTGACGTATCTTGCTGATGTCACTATTGACATGGAACTGAGTGAGTGGCTGCCACGTGTCACTTATATTCGTAACTTACGCATACCTGAAATGCCAAATTCATCTTGACACTTGCCATTATCTGATTGTACCACGTGTCCTTGCTGACGTAGTCTTGTTGACATGGATCTCCTCATGTGGCATATGTTCTCCTCTTGGATCTAATGGTTGTCATAACTCTCGAAATGTATCTTAGATCAACGACTGAGAATGACTTTGTCCTCCAGAGCTTTGGGTGAATTTACATGTTCACGACCCTTTTCTGTCGAAGTGGTCAACGCCGAAGTTGACCACTATTCTGATCCAACGATCATCATGTATTGTCTAGATTCAATGGTCCTCATTCAATTCGTGACTTCGGGGCTCTAACCTTTGCCTTTTCTTATTCTATTCTTCCACTTTAGTCGATCCAATGATTGGTATATTATCTGAACTGTTCCTTGGATCATATGACTCATTTCCACTTCAGGACTTCAACCTTCAGGTAATCTTACTCGTTCTAGGCTTCTTTTCTCTAAAGTAGTCAGCACCGGAGTTGACTGTTGTTGATCTAACATATTCCTTTTTATATTCTAGATCAATGACTAATACTTAAATCTAGATCAAATATTGATCTAACGGCTGGGAAACTTCCCTAAGTGTTCCTCAGATTGGATGACTCATGTCCACTTCGAGACTCCGGCCTTCAGGTAATCTCACCCGTTCTGGGCTTCTTTTCTCCGGAGTAGTCAACTTCGGAGTTCACTGTTGTTGATCTAACGATCCTGGATTGTCCCGAAATAAGAATGAATGACTCCTATGAGTCATCTTTTCTGAGCTTCGATTAACGTTCCTTATTTTGATTTGTTCATTGTTATTTCTCCTGATCTTTTAATAACAATTTGTGCATTCGTTTATGCTCTGATCTTCAATCGTTAACTCTCTTGAGATCTTAATTCCTTCTGCTTCATTACTTATTTTGTACATGGATTCTCTTCATGATACCTTTCCTAAGATTTATATTCATAGGATCATTGTTGATTCTATCATGATCAACAGTGACCACAAATTTATTCTTCCATAAGGTGATCTTCCTCTTCTTCTGATTATTGTACATTTTTTACTCATGTTGCCATCAATGAAAACTCATAATCAGTAATTCCAACAATATCCCCCTTTGTCATTGAGGGAAACACACTAACTTCATACACAAACTCCCCATGTTATGATGCTTCTCTCCTCTGAGGTTACTCTCCCCCTTTGAAATCAATGGCAAAGGGTTGCTCCCCTTATGATCAACCTCTGTCTGTTTGCATGTTGTTGACCAAAATATGAACTTGGGAAACTCCCCCTGCAATCATGCTCTGCTTGCCATAACCGAATGACTCCCCCTGTCAATATGCTCTCTCTGCCTCTGACTACTCTCCCCCTTTGTTTCTGAAGGGGTGGCTCTTCCTAACAAGATCTTTTCCCCTGTCAATTTACTAACATGTTTATCTTAGTCCATTGGCATATTTGTGTTCAAATAAGTAGTCTTCTTGATACCAACTTGTAGTGATACCCATTTGTAGTAATCAAGTCTTTCAAAACTTAATCTAATTACTTTCTTATTTAATAACCAAAATGTTGGATTACTGAGAGGGGAGGTGAATCAGTAATAGAGAAATTTAATCCCTTTTAACCATATAATCCAAGTGTTATATCAATGAAGCATTATTATCCAATAACTGCAGAGTAAATTAGCAATGAAAAAATGAACTATCAGACACATACATAGTACACCAGTGTTTTACGTGGAAACCCA